>JASANB010005408.1:0-22878 GCA_030248155.1 Sabatieria punctata
TACAAGTAAATTGTTTGGTAAGTAAATTATAATTAAATTATATTTCAAATATATTTACTTAGCAACAGTACTATCAATACTAAAAAACCAACACCCAATCCCAATACTTGCTCACCTGGCTCAAAAAGTCGTATTTAGTGAATACAGTCGGTAAATACTCCATGATTAGAAATGGCGAAAAAATTAGAAATGTTTTATATACAGTGTCGCCATTTTTTCGTGTTTTCCGAATCACCTCAAATGGCCACCATTCCATCAATTTTCAACCAAACGATAAGATTTGTTTGTTTTTGGCCAAATCCTAGCCTGATGGGGGCGTGGATTATAATCGCCTCAACTAAGGTAACACAATGCCTTATGTAGGTTATACAGTCATGCTTTATGTTGATTGATTGATTGATTGATTTTATTTCGAATCAACAGATCCAGGACATGTGTAGGTTTGCACGATTTATCACATAGCCCTTTTGAGAAACCTATCGATATTCTCATTACAAAGCGCACTGCGAAAGCTACTGACACTTGCACTATTTACAGCAGAATGTCTTCTAAGCTTATTCCACACAGATACAGTCCTACAAGCAAATGTTTGCTGGCGAGTGTTTGATGTTCAGAGGACACAACCCTTATTTTGGACTATGCTAATTTTTCACCTTCACTGAAAGTAGAAAATCAATCAGATTTTAACCGGCTGCGCTAGAACGCTGGGCTTGTCAGGGATCAAATCAATACATACTTATGCGTTCAATTCCATATTTATGACGTTTTTAATAAAATAACATCTGTATACAGTAATATTTTAATAATTTTCTAAATTTTCTGTGTCTTTGAGCTACAACTACATGTACGTATAAGCTTCGTTTTAAATATTAGGTGGCTTTTTGTTACAGAAGAAGCCAAGGTGTTTTATCATAGATTTTACGGCTGCTACCATATCACTTTGCTGATGATCGATAGTCATAAAAGATTGAGTTGATAAGTGCTATATCCTTGTAAACTCTTAATAAGATTATCAAAGGTCACAGGTGTCATTAAGCATTTAAAAAATTGGTACGCCCTGACTTACATACAGTAAATGGTAGCTGCTCTCTAAATCTACACGTTCATCTAAGTAAAATTGAGAAAATGTAAGCCAATTGCTTCAAATCCAAAATGCATGCACTCCTGAAAATAACAAACAAAATTATGGCCATTTCAGTGATTTCTGCATTTTTAAAAAAATTTAAGTGATAAAGTCGCCAACTCCCCTGCCCCCACCGTAATAAATAGTAATCATTTGGCGAACCCCCTTATCTCATTACGTAGTAATTTTTGCACGCCCCTAAATTTAATCACGTATGGAAGTTCTAAGATTTTCTTCACGGTATTATCACACAACACCAAGATGCCGTACTAGCCGAGTTCGCCCTCAACAGCAAGCAATCTTTTTAACAAACACCTTTCCTTACCTGTATTGTTGGATTTGGAGGAGTCTACAGAGTGAAGCGAGCGCACATTGCATCTAGGCAACGATTTATAGTCCAACTCGGCTATTTTGGCCATTTGTCTTCAGCAGACTGAGCCAGCGAGTCGTTGTCGACCAATCTGTCCAATTCCTCTGTGGTCAGCGCCACTTTATCAGGGCGCAACTTTCTCTCCAGATAATTGTAGTTGAGTGGTTGTCCTTGGCAGTCCAACTTAGCATGCGCACTGTCAGATGACAGTAGTTTGGCAATCTGATGTTGATTTATGTCGTCCAGAGCGCTCAGAATGTCTTTTGAGGTCAGCTTGTCCGGCTGCTTTTTTAAACGCCACAGTTTCTCTTCTGAATAAACGGTCGGTATTGCAAAATTCTAGTCTACCAGGAGAAAGAAGGTATGCAAGTGTAACAAACATTAAGGTAGTCTGAGCAAAAATTTAACCGGCTTTCCGAACCAAATATAGCAAAGCTAGTTCTCAGAAATTTTTGTCTCAACTATTAGGGGCCGTGCATAAACTACGACGTTCAGAGAGGGGGTGTGGGTGGTCGGTTGACGTCGGAAAACGTCAACGTTTTTTCATGTGACTAGGAAGCTTTTTTCCGCAACTAAACTATGTACAAGGAAACCTCGAGCCAGTTCATGTTTCCAATCGCCAAAATGGCAGTTCACTGTCAAAAAGTTTCTTTTTCACAGCTTGTACAGTGTCATGTCGATTTTATTGAAGATTTTCTAATGTCGGACACAGTATCAAGTTTAGTCGCGGGGGTGTCAGCCATAAACGTCGTAGTTTTTAGGGGGGTTGTTTGTGCTGAAAACGTCGGGAGGGGGTGGTGGTCCAAAAATTTGAATTTTTGAACGTCGTAGTTTATGGACGGCCCTTATCAGAGAAAAGATGTGGTATCGAAAGAGAGATCAGTTGTGACACAAAAACCTACCCAGCTTTTCAACGTACGGGCTAGGTTGAGCTTGGTCGCTACTTGCCATACAAAGTTTCAAATCAAAACTAAAAATACATGCCAGTTATACAAGCACTCTGTTCCAATTTCTGCTTTTTGTGTAAGTACAGGCTACGGAACAACCGGGTCAATACAGAACTTATCTACTCCACAATTTATGCACAAAAATCATAAAGCAATTAGCAACATACTATACATATTGTACTATAATACCCTTACTATTATCAACTTCAATCACAGATCTCTGTATTTTTTCACATTATACGGACTCTGCTCATTTCCGGGCAAGTCTTCAAAGAAAGAGGCAGGCAGCATATCGCGAATGGTCAAGGAATCTCCGAAAATGCCGAAAAACAAGTCCATTCTATCTACTTTACAGTCGCGTAAGGAGACGAACCAGTGCACCTTTCTGTCAAAGGTCACCAGATCCATCACTTTGTCTTTTCCGATTCGAGTCGGGTTCTCGCACCTGTCCCAGGGCACGATGGCTCTCAGAGGAACGATCCGGCTGTAGTACGAACCGTAGAAAGTTAGCAAGTCCACGCGCACCAGCTCTTCGTCGGAGCTCAAACTCAGCCTGGCTACCGTCTTTCTACCGTACCAGTTGGCCCAGAGAAGAATACCGTAACTCAAAGTCGAGTACAGTGTGAAACGACCTAGCACCGGCACAACGGCCGGACTGATTAGGTCGTGGTAGACTATTTGAAGTGTGGAAAGACCCAGCAAAACGCCGCCGATGGCCAGGTTGACACGCGAAACGATCCTGGCACGATTGATACGACTGAAGCTGTATACTGTAGTCCATTGGTCGCTCTGCACCGGCAGTTTCTGCTCGGAAGAGGTGGTATAATCCGAGCACAGTAATGCAGGGTCGGCCTGGTTGCGCAGACGCAGCAGAGAGGCACAAACGGTGGCAGGGTGCAACAATTTGAAAGACAGCTGACGACAGCAGAGAAACATTCTAAAAAGAAAGAAAGGTAGGAATCTGAAACGCTATCATTACTGCGGTTTATATTTTAACAAGAACTATAGACTCTAATTTAAACATGTACAGTAGCAGCAAATCAACACTGATAGACGGTCGCGCCAAATTTAAGCTGTCTGACTATACTGCCGAAGCTGCCAAGAGAGCTTTCTGTTTTCGGGCCGCCACTATTTTGAATGGTGCATTTGATGTTTTAAATATCACTTTTTTTGCCCCAATCACATTATCTAAGTTCAAAGCTTTGTTGAAAGATTTTTGCGACAACCAGTTTTCCTAGTCGATTGTTTTTATGCAAGTACATTGTATGTAGGCACTGACTTTTACACGTTGTAGTTGTAAAAAAATTGGTTCATTAGTTACATCAGAAACTCTATTATTGTATATCTACTGTAATTCTTCATACAAACAAGGTTTAGCACCAGAACACTGTAATACGTTCTTATTGACAACTGCTAACTACGGAATAATAACCGGGAAGTATAAATAAGGGATACTATAAACAGCACTATGCAGTACCCCCTCCATTTTCCATGTACCCTAGAAGTTCATACGCCCAAGGCAGGCGGTCGGCTTCGCACTATCCCCAAGAAAACATTTTAAACTGATAGCAATCGGCGACGGTTTTTTGAATGCTACATACCGAGCCGAATTTTGGCGGCTTTTTGTATAAGTCACATTATAGCGAACCACTATAGATAAGACTTGCGATTCCAAAAGCTTCTGCTTCCCTCCGCTATCGAATGCCTTACCAACCGGAACTTTTCCGGTTCATCTACGTCTTACACAGCCAGACTTTATAACCAACACCACCAGTAGTGCCAAATGAAGTTTACATAGACTGAGCAAGTGTTACAGGTAAGAAGATTTCTTCCGGAAATCCAATGCGATCAAGAGCTGACGTCACAACCACTTCTTTATGCACAACACAAACCACGACACATAATAATAATAATAATTATTATTATTATATTATTATTTATTACTTTTGCTTCTTATCCTGTTGCTCAATCAGTCTGGTCAGACTTTCAGACTGACCAAAGATCAACTGCATAGAGTCAGGATCGACCACTTCTGCCAGTTTCAAGGAGACCATGAAGTGATGTTTCTTATCGTAGGTGTTGAGGTACATGGCAGGGTCGTTGGCAGATCTTCGTTCCACCTCCGCCCAGGGAACTATACTTTCCACCGGAATCACCACATTGCTGCGTCGACCCCAGAAACTCAGATGCCCCACCCTGACATGCGTGCGATCGTCATTAATGCTAATTACGCCGATGGTGCGCTGTGCCAGATTGGTGACCACAAGCAACATGACCAGAGCCACGCCCGAGGCCCCGGTCAAAGTGTAGAGTCCGACGTTGGTGACCGGGTCGAAGGTGCCCGTCTGTACGTAGTCGAACACGCAGACGCCACTCAGCACCAGAGTCAACACGGTCTGGTAGAATTTGAGTCGCGTTATCCGGCCCACGTTGTTGATGCCGTGAAATCGATAGACCGGATTCCATTGAATCGACGGGTCTGCGAGCAATTCGCCACATTCGTCATCTGCTAGGAGACGGGAACTAGAACAGGACACGGTATTACAATAATAATATTCTTATTAGAATACGAATAACAACTGAAAAAACCAATACTCAACACCCTACCCGAAAATTTGCTAAGCTAGGCCAAAAAATGCATTTCAGTGAACAGGTAGATTCTAATTCTGCACTCAGGATTTTGCAGAGATCAAATTTTTGAACAGGTCTGGTTGGGTCACTGAAAAGTTATAAAAATTAGTCTGTCAGAAAGCATTTACAATGCACGTAGAAGCTATGTCTAAATACCTAAATGGGTCTAAATAGTTTCAGTCAGCAGTCAGACTGTTTTCGACCGACTACAACCGCTAGGGACGCAGGGTCGGGCGTGACTCAAGGCAGCGAGCTAACCACTGAGCCAACGACACTAAATAACAACATCAACAATAAAGACTGTTTCATTGAGAAGAGATAATCAGTGCTTAGCAAGTAAAAACTTGATGACTAGATAGCTAAGTGATCTGTTCAACCAAACAAAGTGCTACCTGGTATGTAAGTTGCGTATTCTGGCGCCTCCCAGTCTAAGGGAGCGTTGCTGAAAGGAGTTGGCATCCTGCCAGGAAATCGGTCTGCCACTACGAAAACGTCGCGTGCGAACGCCGTTGTAGTGGCGCGTCTGCGAGACCAACGCCGCTCTACTGCGCGCTCGCGCGTTTTCTATTATGGCCCGGCCGATCACCAGTGCCTGCAGAAACATCTCTCTCACCCACTCCAACACTGCTGGGTGCCCTTAATCCTCAACAACCTCTGCTACCTATAATATGCACTGAACAGAACACCACATGATGAAAAAGTCGCAAAAAAACACTACAGCTAGACCGAAAAAAACAATAACAATGCAATGAATCACTGGTGCGGTAAGCACTATAGTACCCGATTAGTAACGCAAGTAGCTCCAGAGACCAAGAGAAGTGTTCAACGTTTACTGACAGCTGACGAGTCAACCGATGCACTAAGTAGTATAGGACAGAAACACAGAACACGACTGTTTTCTCTACTAAAACTAGCGCATTGTCACAAATGCTTGGGAAAACAGTCGCAACACTATATAAAATAGACTGTACGACAGAAAATAAGTTCACGATAAAGCAGCTAACTAGAAAAAATTTCTAACGAATCTATTGATTAAACGCAGCCAGAGAGGAATGTGATGGTCCGGACGTCTGAAGGTACTCATTTCTATGAGATTGCCCCAACCGAACAGATTGTGCTTCTCCTGAAAATACTGACACCTTCACTGGTCACAGCAAACACTGCTAAATGTGTGTGGATAAAACAGAACTTATCAATAGCCAAACTATCACCCTGCTCCATTTGTAACAGACAACACCAACAACACATTACTAAGCTCAACCAGCTCCTCTCTTGCACCTGTTTGCCAGTGTGTTGTTCGGGGCCTTACGAAGTCTCCGGCGGACACAAATCTGTTTAGAGAGTACGCTAACAAAAAGGTCAGTGTTCGCCTAAAAACGGGCGATTTCTAAACAGACAGATCGTTCAACGTCTGTCGAACTCTCGCAGAAACAACATTTATGTGTTTAGAGTGCAAACGAACAAAATTGGTGCTGGCCTAAAGGAATAAAGTAAATTTCACTAGTATAATAACAACAGAAGAATTTTCAAGCATCGATGAACCCACCTCAAATAGTCTCCTTTGCAATTCAGCATTCTTCGTTACAATTAGAACCTGAGCTTCCAGATCGCGATGAACTGACCGGTAGCCTACAACAACACTCATTCGGTTTCCATCTACAGCCATACATGTAACAGGGGGTCTGGGGGTCCGTCCCCACCCGACTTAGACCAGACCCCCGGAGACGATTTTGCCGACGCCTCCCTCCGATTTTTCTCTCAAGTAATTTTTTGAGCAAATTTTTGCGATTTTTTACAATTTCAGACACAAAAACTGCCAAATTCGCCTGCAAAACAGCACTTTTTAGCTGTATTTCAGCCCAAATTAGTGATTTTTTACCCAAAAATTGCGATTTTTTCGATTTTTGAGCGTTTTTAGTGCCCAACCCCCTCCCAAAATTTTGGCTCAGACTCCCCCCGGCCGGCGCCAGCCCCCCTCAACCCCCCTCCCCTTCGGCGGATGACCTGTTACATGTATGGGGGCTGCCCTCCTCCAGCCGACTTAGGCCAATCCCGCTGAAATTTTTTACCACTCCCCTTTCCAATTTTTCTGGCAAGTAATTTTTGCAATTTTTTAGATTTCAGACTGTAAAATTGCTAAAGCCGCCTGCAAAACAGCACTTTTAGCTGTATTTGTGCTCAAATAGGCGATCTTTAGCCCAAAACTGCGATTTTTGAGCCGTTTTTTGTACCCAACCAACTCTCCTCCTTTAGAACTTGGGTCCAGACCCCCAAACCCTTTCCCGTTCGGTGAATGAGCTGTTACAATAGATGTATGACTACCTACCAAAATTGGTAGATCCGATGAAAGTGGCAGTAGTTTGGGGTTGGGCTGTCTTAGACAACCAGAGACCCTTGGCATGGAAGGTCCACGTTCGTCGGAAATATTCGAACATTCGTATACGGTCTGATTGCGACATTTGCAGGACTTGCTCGAGAAATTCCTTCGCTACGCAGCTGTACATGGCCGGTACATAGTAGGACAGACCGTGCGAACCAAAGAATCCGTTCGCCTGAAATTCATACAGTCCAACTACTACTACAGTCAGGCATTTTCTCTTTTATTACACACTACACCCCCCAAACGATTTTTCCTCACCCTCACTGCAAACCACTTCCTTAGCCAATTTTCTACTCCAAAAATTGAGAGGCAAAAAATTGCCTGTAAATAGGAAAGATTTACCAAAGGAGAAGCGGTTAATGCCTCTACACTGTACTTGGCCCGCGAGAGAATGGCACTACTGTAAGTATCTGTCAGATTGAAATAACCGGATGCCAATGATAGAACTCTATTCTGAGCCTGAAATCAATGCAACAATTGGTATCAAGAGACGAGTGAAATGATAAAGAAGGCCAACCAAAATAGCTCAAACGAAACCTTACTATACCTGCGAGGAGAGCGCGCGAGAAATGACATAGTTTTCTATGTCCACTCCCATAGGACCCATTTGTATGAGTGGGTAGACCACTGTGTCTTCGCTTGTTTCAGATGAACTGGCAGCACTCTCCAGACCACTCTCTTCCACAACCGACATCACTCTCTCACGCAAACTGTCGCAGTACTCTTTCTCCTTGCCTGAAGCAACAGAGCCAATGTGAAATTCGGCTGAGAGGAGGTAGAATTTTCAAATACCGAGGGGACTGACGCGTTCATGTGGTGTTGTTAGGCTTCTTTTAAAGCCAAACGCCTCTCCCCCTTAAGCGGATGACCTGTTACATGTATGTGTATGTGCATTCATACTCGTGTAGAAAAAGATCGCCAGACTACTTTTCTGTAGGAAAACTATCGCTCCGTGTAGATAAAAATTTTCTGCTCAACAGACATTTTTTGCGAGCTTCTATCAAATTTTCAGCTGGTTGAGCGCTCTCCTGGATTGTTATAGTGGTTTCGCACTAAAACAACATCATTTACACATTCCTGTCATTGAAAATTCAACATAAAAAAGGCCGGCGACACAAAAACAGTTCAATTTTTTAACTACATTTTTGTTGATTTTTGTCGCCGGCGGAAGAATCGCGAACGGCGTTTGGGCGCATTTCATACTTTAAACGAGTTTTTCTACAGAAATGTCGCCAGGTTATCTTTTTCTACAAAAGGGGACTAGGGTTCTCTAGGGTCCTTGTATTAATGCACCTTCAGACACCAGAAAATGACACCAAAAATCCCTGCCGACCCAACTTTGGGGGTGTAGCTCCGGTTCCAGGGGGCTGTTGGTGGCCGAGAATGCACCGTTGGTTTTCGATTGAGCTCTATTTTAAATATTTTAATATCAGCTACATCTGTTTAACGACTCTTTTTGGCACCTAAGCATACATGGGCCGGAAAAATCCGGAGGGGGGTGGGGGGTTGAGACCTCGGGGGGGGGGTACCCCCCCCCCGAAAAAAGGCCAAAAAACGCCTATTTTGCCTTAAATAAGCGAAAATTTCCTCCCTCCGGGAGGGGGGGTGGGTGGCCGAGGGGTGGTATGGACGGCCGAGGGGGGGGGGTATGGCCGGCCGAGGGGGAGGGGTATACCCCCCTTACCCCCCCCCGGCCCATGTATGCACCTAAGCTGACGTTCTCGCAAAATGCATTTTAAGAGCTAAAAACAAGTCTAAAATGACAAAAAAACTAATGAATCGGTGTTCTCATCGATCAGATGCTCTTTAAGATACGTAATTAAAACTAAAGTTTCTACAAAGACAAGTAATAGCACGCAAGAAATGGTGTTCGGTTTTCTAAAAAAAATTAAGAAAAGTTCCGATAAATTCCGAGACATCTGACTTCCCTAGTGTAGGCCTGACCTGAGGGGGCAACCTCCCTCAATCCCCTTTGTCCAAGGCAAGGAACGGATACACCGGTGAGATTCATTTTCCACATATGGTACCGGTTCGACTTTCAGTGATACCAAGTTTGCAAGTTTATTGGCTGATCGCCACCAAATGATAGGGGATAAAAAACTGGTCTCTAGGGGCGCTCCGGTGGGGAACGCCCGAAGTCGGTGGGCAGATCTGCTACATATCTACTAGCATGAGGCATAGGTAACTACTAAAGATGCCATATAGTGGAGTACCTAAGAAAGGATGAGAAGGACATCGCGGCTCCACTTCCAGTCTGCCGTCTGGGTGGAGAGCAAAGCTGCAGCTGCTGACAGCGTCCACGATTCGGTCGTAGAAGTCGGCCAGTCTGGCACAGTCCTCCAGCAGAATGTAGCGGTCCTGCCGGTCGGTGAAGTAGGAATCTGACAAATTGGCACTGAAACATCTGAGGAGGTTGAGAATCTAGATCAATATCTCAAAATTCTACGCCCTCTGCCCAGACATGGGCTAGTATTTCGGCTGAGGGGGTAGAATTTTCAAATCCTGAGGGGGGTAGGAGCGCCTGAGGGGAGCTGAGGGAGTGGTAACCCGAAAAGGCCGATTTTTGGCTAAAATCAAGGTTTTTGGACTTATTTTTCATTAAAGTAAGCTAAAATAAGCTATGAGCTCATTTACACCTAATCCAGACATATTTCTATCATAATTTTCTATACAAAGTTCTTCCAAAAAAATTCCTGAGGGGAGTAGCGGCCGGCTGAGGGGGGTAGGTCAGAGCCTGAGGGGGGCCAACCCCCCCTCAGCCCCCCCCCTTTGCCCATGTCTGCCTCTGCCGAAAGGCTGGCCAATGTCAGAGCCAAATGTGTCTCTATTATTAAGCAATTGGTTACCCAGAAATGAGCAGGGTGTCATCAAAAATGTAAAGCTTCATGTGTTGCAGTCCAACGATTTCGTTCAGTCGCTGAGGCAGCAACCAACGCAGCCAGCCTCGGAGTTTTGGAGTGTGGTACAAGTGCACCTGAACCGTATTAACTGACACTCGCTAAACTAAAGACTAAACTGGAACAAAGACCGTTCTAAGCTTCAATAGGTTAAAGTAAGCTATTCTCAGCTCATTTTACCTAATCTAGGCATACTTTCGTCGTAATTTTCTATTCAAAATTCTTCCAAAAAATTCCTAAGAAGGTCACACTACCCTTACTCAACCCAATTTGACCATATTTGGCAAGGAAGTTGTCTCAGGGGTCCCAAAAACGTCCAAAAATGTCTGTTTTGCATAAAAAAGATAAAAAATTTTTGGCGAGGGGCATGGCCACCAAGCAGAGGGGCAAGCCCAAAGCCTGACCCCCCGGCCCGTGTATAGTACCGTTTTACAGGTACAGGCTTGTAAAAGAAGTAAAGCTTAATGGTACTGGTAGCTGGGCAGAATTGCCGTTAAGTGGCTGTCTGTACTCATAACAACTGAGTAAGCAATCAAATCTACATACTTGTTACTAAAGTGAAACTGACTTTAACATCATGCGTGCGTGCGTGTGAGAGGAGGGGACGCAGGAGGTGACAGGAGTTGGGGGTTCCTCGCGTCCCCCTACAGTAGTCCAGCAGAAGACGCACTTTAAAGTCTGGCCCCGCATTAGCAGTTGTCTCTTCTATGCCTTTTATCTAAAACCACTCACTACTGTAGAACAGACGAGATTTAGCCGGAAATGCCTTACCAGCTGCGTCTCCAATTGACCGGTACCCAAATACAACGAAGCCAGTACGATGCGTCTTTTGCTTGCTGCTATCAATTCCTCAACCAAAATAAAATCATATTTGTGCATGGGACATAAAAATAACAGCAGCCTAAGCGCTACCAACAATCTTCCTGAAGCAGTTTTAGCCTGAATACAGCATCTTTTTTGGTAAGAACACCCGATTTTTTAGACTTAGAGTAGTAGGTAATAATAACCGAATTTTAGTCGAAAAATTCGAAATTTTTACGATTTCCTCCACGCTCCCAATAGATTTGTTGGCACTATTACCTTCATTTTACTGTAGAAGTCGGCAGGAGTGGCCAGAACTTTGATCTTCTGCGCAGAAATTCGAATTTTCGGAGCTACGTCAGCTACCCAGCAAAATTCTTCTTCTTCTTCTTCTTCTTTTCTTGTCTCCGTTTCCATTTTTCGTTCGATTGAAAAGTTTAGACTGAATGATTTTGCTTGCGAACGTTGACCGTCACTTCAATTCTTTTCAGTATTGCTTCGATACACACAGAGAAACTTGATACATCAGAAACACAAAAACAAAAAAAGTTTTTTACAATCAAACTATTTTACCGTACTCTTTTGTAGAAAACCCGTTTACTACAAACTTTGACCTGCTACTAAAAGGCGCAAAATTCAAATCGTCAATCATTCATATACAACTCTCACTACCGCTCTCGAATATTGTCACTAGAGTGCGAACTGATATTGGGTATTGGGTATTGGGTATTGGGTGTATTGGGGTGTTTTCCAGGTATTGGGTATTGGGTATTGGGTATTGGGGTTTTTACCCCCCAATACCCAATACTAACTGGGACAGGTAAAAATAGAGGAAAATCGATGTTGGTCTGCAAAATTGATCTGAAAAAATCGAAAAAGTTGATCGATGATTCGGTTTAGGAAGCTGTTTTCGTGTCAAATCAACTAAACGTTAGTAGAATTTTCTAAAGTATACGCTTTTCTAAGCGCTGCACCAGTAATGAATTTCTCTGTTGTTATCTACAATAAAAGTGGTGACATTTCTAATCTCACCATAATGTACCAGTACCCATGGCTATTGCGGTGGTGCAAACAATTTCCAGCCGAGTTAGGAAAAAAATTCGCCAGAAATAAGAAACACGGCTGAATTACGAAATATTAACTGCCAAGACTGTTAATTTCTGCTAATTTTACGCCCAAAATGGCTTCTAAATGCTTTCTCAAAAGTAGTTTTTCAAAATTTTGTCGCCCTGCTTGGGCAGTGGCCCAACCAGGCCTCTTATAAATTTTAATCGCAGTCCCAATAAATCTTGTGTGCACAACTGGAATGTACCTGTCCACTGAAATGTAATTTTTGGCCCAGCTACGCAAGTA
The DNA here is from genome assembly GCA_030248155.1 of Sabatieria punctata. Taxonomy (NCBI): domain Eukaryota; kingdom Metazoa; phylum Nematoda; class Chromadorea; order Araeolaimida; family Comesomatidae; genus Sabatieria; species Sabatieria punctata. The sequence continues at coordinate 12,503 of JASANB010005408.1, forward strand.
TTGGGTATTGGGTATTGGGTATTGGGGTATTGGGGGTCTTAGGTATTGGTATTGGGTATTGGGTATTGGGGTATTGGGTTTTTCAGGTATTGTTCGCACTCTAATTGTCACGTTTTAATATCCTCGGAGCACCAAGCCTTAAGCACAAAACCAATAAAAATCAAGCAAACATTAACCTATACCAGTTTCTCTCTCATTGAAGCACAATATACTGTACATATACGGCAGTTTCCATTCCTGGTTAAAAGACAAAAGAGCAAGTGCGGATTGGTTCTCTCTATTGTGTTGTGTTTTGTTGTCAGTGAGGTGAGTATGGCAAGCTCTCCAACTAGTCTCACTATTTCTCTGGTCATTCTTTCCGTTGTTTGCTACATGTACTTTTTCTACTTCTGGTCGCTGCCGTGGCTCCAGATCACCAGTATCAGCGACGATTCCCAGTGCTTCTGGCGTCTGAGAGCTGAGCCGGAGTGGGGCGAGATCCTCTTCCGATTGGTTGTCTTTATGCTGGTGCTTTATACTTTCGCCTGTACCGCCGTCCAGAAGGATGATGAGAAGGACAGACAGAGACAGGAGGATCGGATACCTTTGTGGGCGGTGGCAATGGTCTGTTCGTTGCTCTTCACACCAGTCACTCTCATCCGCGCTCTGCTCGCCTCTTTCAATGTGATCGGCTGGTCTGTGAAAAGCTGTTATTACGAGTGTCAGTGGTCTCAGGTGACACCCAACCAAGTACTGGTGTGGGAGGGCACCGTCTTCAACGAGTCGGCAGTGGCGAGTTCGTGTGGAGAAGCTGTTCAGAATGAGGTGCTCTTCAGCTACTGGGCCATGACTGCTCTTCTCTTCGTTCATTTTGCCATCTGCATCGGGGCGCTCAAAATGGAGCCTCAACTTCTTGCCACCAGCCCCTCGCAAGATGATCACTAAGTTCGTGAAAGGTGACTAAGTTAACTGTTCGGTCTTTGATTACAAATGTTCTGTTCCTTTACTAATAAACCCTATGGCGGCCTCATTTTGACCGTTCGTATTCGTACGTAACCGTTAGAGCCTGTACTGTACGTAGTAGTATAAGTGCACACCAAAATATACAGGGTCCGTCAAAAAAACACCGATGTTTTTTCGGAAAGGTAAGTAAATTCTTGAAAGTTTGAAGCAACTTTTTATTAATGTACTCTGCTTAGTTCCTTCGATATTCGCTCTCAAAAACAAAGCAAAGATTTTGCAATGAACAAGAGTGATCAAAAACAACCCAGCAAATTTTTTAGTTTTGCATGCATGAATCTCAACCGATTTGAATCAATCCTCACTTGAATGAAAGGTAAATAAATTCTTGAAAGATTGACGCAACTTTTATTAATGTACTCTGCTTAGTTCCTGCACTATTCGCTCTCAAAAACAAAACAAAGATTTTGCAATGAACAAGAGTGATCAAAAACAACCCTTTTACTTTTGCAGCCATGAATCTCAACCGATTTGAGTGAATCCTCTTTTGAATGAAAGATTGATAAATTCTTGAAAGATTGGTGAAATTTTTATTAAAAAGATACTCTGCTTCGTTCTTGAGATATTTTGGTCAAGCTTTGAAAAGAACCCTAAACGACGTTAGTGCCGGCCACAAAAAAGGAAAAAACTTTGACTAACTGAGCAATTGACTCAATTAAGTTATACACACAGTTTGTTTTCTTTTATTTTACCCGACAGCAACATAAGATTTCGGCGAAACTATCTCGCAAGCTTCCATTAATGGCAAAATAGATGACAGGGTTAATCATGTTGCTAAAATTGTAAAGCAGGCTATTAAACAACGTAATTCCTTTGTTGTATCCGTCTGTACCAAGGATATGATTAGACAAGTAATACGCGAGAATGTAGAGCGTAAACACCAACAAAATTAGACCTATTTGCAGATAGATTTTCCGGTCTAATTGCGAACTTATGTTCGTAATACTTGAACGACGTGATTTCTGACGCCACCGCGTGATTGTCAAAATGCTTAGCACGATCAATGAAACAGTTCCCACGATTTCCTGCGGCATAAAGAGCACTTCATAATAGTTAGGCTTATTGTTCTTCTCCCTTTTCTCAAAATCAAATGTCCATTGCTCAGGAACCGGACACATCGGGCAGCAAGCGTTAGTGGCCGCTAGACAGACTCCAAAAATGAATTCGACGCTCCAAACAACGCCTACAAATGTAACAATCCTCCTTCTGGACACCAGTTGTTTGTAGGTCGAAAACTTAGCGATTGCCAAGTACCGGTCCAAAGCTAAAGCAACCATATGCGTCACAGTCACTCCCCAGGCAGTCCAATCCAAACAGTTCAACGTTAAGTAGAGCCATTTTGGGTAAGGATTCTGTCGCGTGACAATAGGCGGATAAAAGTAGGTGGCCGTATAGTAATTATGCCAGGTATCAGCTACTGCTAGACTGGAGATTAGAATAAAAGTGGGACTGCGAAATTGACGGTCTTTGGCCACCGTAACCAACAGACAAATGTTGAGCAAAAAGCCAACGACGTTGAGAAATTCGAAGAAGAGAAAAACGGTCCAGTCGCCCGCAGAAACTGGAGAGTTAGCAACGTTGCACATGCCTTTTAGTCACATGAAAGTGCGCGCAAAGGTTAGCTACATGAATAATCGGTGTTTATCGTTGGCGAGCTTGCAGGCGATAAAATCTAACGCAAACATAATCTGAGCATTTCTCAAAAATCTGCTAGGAATCAGTTATTTTTGTCTGCTTGGCCTTTTCTGAAGGTTTCACATTGGTAACAAAAGGAAAACCGGTTTGACTTTTCAATTTCTATACTGCGAATGTTTGCAACTGCCACTGGTTTCCAGTTGTCTACATATAAGGCAAGTTCTAACAACAGAAATCGACTGTTTGCAATACGGTAGGATGCAGTTATTTGCATATACTTAAGCGGCGGTCACGTCAGACCGGTGGTGTTTTGTGACAAAGCGTCCATAACCGGTCGTTTATTTGCCCAACCAAAATGTATCATCTTGTATGTGAATGTTACAGTAAATATAGTAGGCAAATGGGCGTTCAAATACAAATACCGCCTGCATTCTGGCCCGAATCGAGTTTGCCAACAAGTTCACAAATGTGCTGGGTTATTGTGCGAGACGCCCGTTAATTGCGACCTCGTTTGGTGCTGATACAAAAGCAGAATGGAGCGCATTTATTCACTGACCCATAGTACAACAGATACACAAACAGTTGGTCTACGCAGTGGGCAATTTTGACACGGCCTTGCCCCTTTATCATTGCCTACTCGACCATGTGCTGCACTAATTCAATTAGCATTGCTACACCTGGGACGCTAGGTACCCTCCCCGATCAGATAAGACCCGGCGACGCTTGCGTAACTGTCTCCGTCTCACTGAAGATAGCCTACAAAAGCGGGTCGGATTTTCGCCTGTGACGTCACAGTTGCCTACACCCCTTACGGAGGAGGTAGAATTGAAAAAAACCATTAGATTAGTACTAAAACTGTTAATTTAGTTGTATAAATGTCTTCTAAATTGGTTATGAAGGTGTATTTTTAAAAATTTACCCGATTCAAAGTCTCTGACGGAATCTAGCAAACTAAAGTTGCAAAATACGTGGAATAGTAACCGATTATTCACAAGAAATCATACAAAATCAGAACCGCTAATGGCTTTTGTCAGTTTGATTGCCAACATTTTCGGACCCAGAGTGAAAAAAACGTTTTCAGTTAAAAGTTAAGTGTTCTGGAAGGCCGGTCGGAAATCTCAAGTGAAGTGCGATGTGCGGAGAGGAGTGGAGAGTGTATCGGCGAACGGTGGAGTGTTTAGAGTGAGCCGGATCTGGTCACCGGAAGCTGGGCTGTCCGGTCGGGTCTGGGTGGTCGTTAAAGGCGGGAAGTAAATGGCCGTTGACAAGCAATTTGGAGGCCCGAAAGTTGAGGCTGCAGAGGCCAATCTCAGCTAATCACTTCCGATTAAGCATTTTGAAAACAGGCGACCCCGCTAATGCATTGTCCGTTTGTGTTATGGCAACGCCCGGTATACAGCCGGCCCAATATACCTAAAGATTTCCTGGCCAAATCGGCAATTAGACCGGCAATTACTGCGCAAGAAACCAACCGCCCACCTCACCTAAACACCAGACAGCACGCCACCCTGCACGCTACACACATACACGGCACAAACTGACTCTTTGTTATTGTTGCAGTCAGTATTTTGAATAGAAAGGGGCAATCACGGTGAGAATGAGAAGAAATTCATGATTCAGCTCTCAAAAACGCATTCTGAGGGCAAAACTGACGTTTTTCTAATTTATGACCGATTTTCCACGGATCTGTACGGATCTATGCTATGCAACCGATGAAGAAAAGTCTAAAATTAGCCGGAAAAATATGCGTCACACGGCTGTAGTAGTTTGGGCAAAACAAAAGCAAACGAGCTCGATTGAGCCGGCGCCAACAACCCCTCCCCTTCCGTTGGGCAAAGCTCTTCTAATTCCGATTATTATTTACTGATCTGTCGGAGCAGCACTTAGCGCGCGTAATAATCGCCCAAACATCTCGTTCTGAAGGTCGTAAATTGTTGTCAGACAAGTGTCAGCCGTACAAAAGACGCTGAGGCCGGGGGCAACCTGGCCCTAAAGTGGCTCAAATTACTTCGCGCCTCGCGCAACTTGTCTTAATCAGCTCAAATACTGTATCAGTCAGTCTGCGGCATTATCGCCGCGTGACGCGCCTCAAGGCCCCGGCGCACAATGGCCTCGTGCAAACACAGCACCTCCTACTGTATTGTTGGGCCATTTGTTCTCCCGGCGGGACGTCTCAAACCGGTGCAATGACAAACTCCGTCGCTGATTGGCCGACTCCGCCCACCGACCAATCGGCTTAGCGCGCCGGCCGCGCGCCATCCTTAGTTGGCATAACAGTTTGCAAACGTGTCGATTGAGAGGTTGTCCCTCGAGACAGCCAGTTTGATTGTCAGCTGATCCACTTGTTTGTCATTGGACAATGCTTCCATACGCTTACAATCAACTTCGACAAGCCGCTCTCAATTACCAGCTGAATGCGGCGGCACTAGCTGGTGGCAACCCGGGCGTTCCCGGCGGTCAGCCCATGGAACCGCGACCCTTCGGCGGTCCGCCGCACCCCTACGCCACGCTCGGACCCTACGGACTAGATCCCCTCTTGGCCTACCGACCCGGCTTCGGACCCCCGCGCTTTCTGCACGAAGAGCCGAAACCGCAACACAGCTACATCGGCCTGATAGCTATGGCCATTCTGAGCAACCCAGAGAAAAAGATGGTCCTCTCCGACATTTACCAGTGGATTTTGGACAATTATCCCTACTTTCGCACCCGCGGACCCGGCTGGCGCAACAGCATCAGACACAACCTCAGTCTAAACGATTGCTTCGTCAAAGCCGGCCGCAGCGCCAACGGCAAGGGTCACTATTGGGCGGTGCACCCGGCCAATGTGGAAGACTTCAAGAAGGGCGACTTTAGACGCAGACGGGCGCAGCGAAAAGTGCGCAAACACATGGGTCTCTCGGTGGCTGAGGATGACGAAGATTCCGACGATTCTCCCTGCAATTCGCCGCTGCCAGGTATGGCCAAACCGGGAGTGGGGCCGCAATTGCTTCCCCCTACCTTCGTTCCCCCTAAGTCAGAGTTGGGCACCCCGATTCTAACCAATCCTCAAGTTTCACCCAGTGGCAGCAATTCAAGCAGTTCCCCATTGCCGCCAAAAAGACGCGCTGCGTTCGATGTGGAGAGTTTGCTCGCTCCGCCGGTGAAAAAGTCGCGCACCCCCTCGTCCAACGACACCAAGACCCCCACCGACGGTTTCAACATGACTCAGATCTCCCCTACCACTGCCGCTAAGACTGGTCTACCTGCCAATATGCTCTGGCCGCTGGGTCTGGGACTGGGTCTGGCACCCTTCCTCACTCCCCCGCAGAACCAAAGTCCGCTCGGAGAACCCCAGAGAGCTGCCAGTCCGAACGCAGCCGCGCAATGGCAGGAGACTTTCGCCAAGATCATGGCACGCAGCTATCAGCATCGAATAAACGTTGCGCCGAAGGGCGGCGAAGAGGGACAGGAAACTGCGGTTAGCGCTGACGCTTGAACGTTGCTTTTCGGTCCGATCGGTGTGTGTGCGTGTGTGGAGCTGTGATGTGAGTGACTGCTAGCAATGACTGTCCAGCTATTTATGGTGTATAGTTGTGGTTTTCTTTTCAGAATTAGACCGGCTTTGTGTGCTGAGAATAAAGTGTACTGTAGTCGGGCGGTTTGCTGGCCGAAGAGCACGGTTGCGAGCTAAATAGCCAATCATCGGGCGTTTGTTGTGGCTCAGCAGCCAAATCTCGGCTAATGGTGCGTTTATAAATCGAATTTGCTCGATCAACGAGCTGAGAATGGTGCTAAAGAGCCCCATTTGAAGGCGCCATCCCCGCGCGGCAATTGGCGCCGTTGCAAATTGTTTTATAAATAATTTTCGGGCCGAAATCGCGCAGACACACGGATCGAATCGATCGGACGATCGCGCCGCAAAGTTAGCTGTTAAGCTGGTCGATGAATAATTCAACGTGTAGCCGTTACTAATTTGGCAAATCGGTTGTCAAACACGCCTGATCGACAGTCGACAACAAGCTCCAAACAAACAAAGCGCCGCTGAATTTTTCATGCCTTCCGACCCCCACCTATGATTAGCTGTTAGCTGGCAAAACTCAAGCACTGCTAACGTCGTCCCTCTGACCTTTAATCGGCGAGTTTCGAGACAACAAATAATTAGGTAATTGCGTGTCCTACGTGCTGGCTGCGCGGTGGGAGGGTGATACAAGTTTAGCTTAGGCGTGTGTTTGCTTTTAGCTAAAGTCGTGGAGGCTTAGCTTCTCCCTAATTAGGCCCTAATGGCACGCTAATTCGCCGCTAACCTGTGTTTCTAATCTATTGATACACAGTGCCGCACAAACATAACCCTAGGCCTGGGTGTCAGTTCAATGTTAGCTAATGAATCGGGACAGTGCCACATTAGGAGCTCCACCACGCTAATTATTACTGATGCACCTTCGTGCCATAAACAGTCATACACGTCCACTGAGACATCGCATCTGACTTGGTGGCAGGGCAGTGGTACACCCCCTTCCGGTGCAGTGCAAGAAAAATCGGCCAAAACCCTTTAGATTATGTACTAAAATTCGATTTTTCAAAATCTTATCCACTCGCTTGTACGTGGGAGTTCCGTCAGTGGAGTACTATGGACTTTGAAAAATAAGGGGGCCGTTTTTGCGAGAAACGTTATACGTAGTAACCGTTTCGCAATCATCCTATGCATACATGTAACAGGTCATCCGCCGATGGGGGAGGGGGGGTTGGGGGGGGGTCTGGCGCCGGCCGGGGGGGGGGGGGTCTGAGCCAAAATTTTGGGGGAGGGGGGTGGGCACTAAAAAACGCACAAAAATCGAAAAAATCGCAGTTTTTCGGCTAAAAATTGCCAAAAATCGCTAATTTGGGCTGAAATACAGCTAAAAAGTGCTCTTTTGCAGGCGATTTTGGCAATTTTTGTGTGTTAAATTGTAAAAAATTGCAAAAATTTGCTCGAAAATTTACTTGCCAGAAAAATCGGAGGGGGGGGGGGTCGGTGAAATCGTCTCGGGGGGGGGGGGGGGTCCCCATCCGGGGGGGGGGGGTGGCCTATTTCGGGGGGGGGGGCGGGCCCCCCCCCCCCAGACCCCCCCCCCCCCCCCCTGTTACATGTATGATCCTATGTAGTTCATTTGAAAGAGCGAACATAAATTTCTGATAAAACTAATAATATCAGGGATTGCTCGAAAAGAGCTTTTACTTTACTTACAAATTACTGACTTTAGCACGAACAATTGTGTTCGTCGCGTGTTCGTGTTTTAAAGTGTGTATGCTATTTAGCGCCTGTCAGAGTCTCAGGCACACACAAATCTGTACAGTAGAAAATAGACGAGCAACAAAACAAGCTTACTGTTCGTCTAAATGGTTAATTCTGAGGTAAAGTAACAGTTTTGTTGACTTTCCTCAATAGTGGTCAGATTTTTATTGTATGTAAAAGCGGTGTACGTAGAGTAGCAGCCGATAGACTCGTTTGCTACTGTAAAAGCGTGTAGTTTATGAAAACTTTCGCCGCTGCGCTTGCGTGTCAAACTGGTGCTCTTGAGGGCCGTGAAAGAGTTTCGTTTTCCTTCAAGGGACCAGTCTGACTGGAGCCACTCTAGTCTGGCCTCACGATATCCTGTGTATTTTTGGGCGGCGCTACACAATGGCGCCATTATTTGGGGGGAATTTGTACAAAATTTTGACCGTATTTGTCGATTAACACACGTCCGTAAAGTGGGTTGGCCGTGGTGCATTGTGCCGAGCCCATAGAAAACAGGATTGCCACAGTGTCCGGCCGTGTCAAACCATAATTGGCGGCCCACCGTTGTTTGTTTATTCACACGCACACAGACTGCGCTATTTGTAATGCACTCGTCAATTGGATTTACTACCTTCCACACACTACTGTACCTACCTACAATAATCACTCACTGCCTTACCTTGGCTATCTACAGCGTAGCCCAGCAGATTTTTACTGTAGCTACCGCAGGCAGGTCTCAACCGATTTGAGTCATCAATCGATCAACAAGCGATTCCGTTGCTCAAACAGATTGCTTACTTTTGAGGGCTAATCAGACTTTACTGGTGAAGTACCGAACATGTGTGTCATCAGTAAAGCTTCTTTAGGAATCTGTTTTACTTAGAAGTGCAACGGAATAAGACGCTCTTGTTCATAACAAAAATCTGTTTTCACTTTGAAAGCAAATGTCAGGAGCTAAGTAGAGTATCTTTCAGGAATATATTTATCTTTCATTTTAAAAAATTGTTTAAATCATCGGTTGAGATTTTACTGTTGCTACAATAAAAAGATCGGGTCGCTTTTTTTGGAACACCCTATAGATGTAGTGATTTCAAGAATTATGATCTTATTTGCACGTACACGTGACACTACCATGATTTAGACCAGAAATGGCCTTAGGCCAACCAGCGCTAAGCTGTCACCGACTTTGGCAGTCGGGTCCTTAATCTCAGTTCTAAATTAGCGCCACTTGCGTCCGGCAAAATTAGCGGTAGTTTGAGAGATTGTCTCAAGTACGGTAGCAGTGGGGTGCATAGAGAGTTGCGTCAGAGCAGATGCCTTGCAGTGACAATAGCCATTTAGCGAGAGGGCCAAATATTTTCGGGCGTTTGGGTGCAATACGAGTAGCGGCGTCGGTCAGCTGCCGTAGGGTGAGAAAGGAGCTGCCATTGTTCTTCGACATAAACACTAGGACGCTCGACACAAACTTTGGTCACTCGACCAGCCCCGGGGTGCCATTGAGAGAGGCAAATCGGGCCAGCCCCCTAAGTCTTCTCTGACAATGGCAAGGGGTGTTAAAGCCCATTAGCTCTGCGCTCACAATTGCGACCGCTTCCTCCCAAACAGCCGGCCGCTCCACGGGTGACCGCTGGATCTCCTTCTAATCGCTGATTAGCACTGCTTTTTAATTTTCAAATGTTGCAATTTTGCACCGGCAGATGTGGTCTAGAGTACGTAATCGGCATTCTGTTCTGACGTGCGCGGCATTAGGGTGGAAACGCTAACACACGTCATGTTGAGTAATTGTTTGCGCTTTAGTGATAAGAGAGCGTATTTATGCACTGGTTACACATATCATTCACATCACAGTCACCATCAGAACGCAGGACTTGTTGAATAAAGCTGTGTGTTTCGAATTTGTGGAAATGGGGCACCATCATCACCATCACCATCACGGTCATCATTTTGGGTGGGGCCATCACCATCACCATCATCATGGATTGTGGCACTGGGGACACCATCACCATCATCACCACGGTCATTGCAACCCGCCCGTAGTTGTGGTAAGTTTAATCTTAATCTATACATGTGAAAAAGTTTCTGTGAAAAAAAAGAAAAAACAATACCTACCGTACGTTCTTCTTGCGAAGGGGTTTTGGAAGTCATGAACTGGCAGTAGCAAAACTCTGCATTAAAAACGAAAAATTGTTGTAAAATATAAAATATGTAAACATATTAATTAGTTTTGGACTAATTTTTCCAAAGAAAATCTCTTATGTGTACGCATGCAGTACGTACATACGTGTAGTTAAATTACTTTTAGTTGGGCCATAGAAAGTTTCATCGGTAGCCCAGACTCAATTAGTTTAAGTGGTGGTCAAACTTTAAGTCTAGCATTGTATAGTAAGCAAGGGTGCCATAGGAAAAACAAGTATATGGCCTGGCGTCAGAAGAAACATATTAGCCTCAAAAGAAACATATATATCTACAACGTAGAAGCTTATTTACTGTAGCATGCAAACCTAGC
>JASANB010005413.1:0-93805 GCA_030248155.1 Sabatieria punctata
AATAGGGTTTAATAACTTTAATCAGGTTTAATAATTTGGGTTTCCAAAACTCAAATAGGGTTCCTAACCACTAATAGGGTTTCAATAACTGTAATCGGGATTTCGGAACCCTAATTTGGATTTCCAAAACTCAAACAGGGTTTTCCTAACCACTAATAGGGTTTCAATAATTGTAATCGGGATTTCGGAACCCTAATTTGGATCTCCAAAACTCAAATAGTGTTTTCTAGCCACAATAGGGTTTAATAACTTTGATCAGGATTTCGGAACCCTAATTTGGGTTTCCGAAACTCAAATAGGGTTTTCTAGCCACAATAGGGTTTCAATTATTGTAATCGGGATTTCGGAACCCTAATTTAGATTTCCAAAATTCAAATAGTGTTCTCTAGCCACTAATGGGGTAACTTGGGAACAGTGGCGTATCCAGGGGGTGTAGGGTGTGTACACCCCCCTTTGCGGTGGAGGTAGGAAGAAAAGTCTGTCAAAAATATAAGAAACTAATGAATTATGTACTAAAACTGTCTATTTTGTGCTCAGAATGCCTTCTAAATGCGTTTTTGAAGGCCAAATTTTCAAAATTTTCTCGCCCTGGTCGGGCAGAAGCCCAACCAGGCCATTATAAACTACTAAAACTTGTAATTTCTGTTAATTTTAAGCTCGGAATGCGTTTTAAACGCGTTTTTGAAGGCTAATTTTGCTAAATTTTCTTACCCTGGTTGGGCAGCGGCCCAACCAGGCGCTTTCAAAATTTTACACCCCCCCCTTTCCAAAATCCTGGATACGCCACTGCTTGGGAATTGGGATTGGGATTTCGGAACCCTAATTTGGGTTTCCAAAACTTAAATAGGGTTACCTAACCACTAAATAGGGTTTCAATAACTCTAAAGGATTTCAGAACCCTAATTTAGGTTTTCGCAACTAAAATAGGGTTTTGGAAACGTTCTGAGCTGCCGTAGATAGCTCGGAAAGTTTTGAGTTGTAATATGTCCTGCTCGGCGTCGCCAGGCCAGATTTCGGAAGTCCTACGTCCTAAATTATTTTACAGTATGAATACGGTGGGGGTGAAAGGACGTATACCAAACTCGTCCAAGTTTTACGTAATTTGTCCGTTTTTGCAGTTTATCACAAAACGGATGGCGGAAGAAGATGAAGAAAAGATGATCGAAAGCGACTGGAAGTTTGGGGCGATGGTAGTGGATCGTCTTTGTCTTTTTGTTTTTACTGTTCTTATCTGCTCTTCTATGTTGGCTATTTTGTTTTCTGCACCTTTTCTGGCTTAGCAGATACACTGTTTGTATAGCGTACAATACAGTATGTATGTAAATCTACATGCAGTACATACTCCTAAAATGCACGTTTCAAAAGCCCGTGCACTGCGTTATTGTCTGCGAAATGCGTCAAAAAACGCCGAAGCTGCCAATAAAACTTCGGTCTGGAGGCGGGCAAAAAAGCTTGACACTCTGGAAGGGCTGAATGATAAATTAGAACTGTTGGTCAGCTGGTGCTTAGCCCGAACACTTGCTCTTTTGTTTAAAACAAACTGAGCGTTCGCTTCTGTTCTGGCGCACGATCTATAGCTCCATCATGTTGATATCGAAATATCTCTTCCTCTTCCTTCTGCTGCTCTGCTACGTTGCCGAAGCGAAGAAAAAGAAGAAAGGATTTGTCAAGAAAAAACGACGCAAAGGAGATGAAGAGGACGGCGAAGGTGGAGGGATGAACAGCATTTTGAGTGAATACAGCGAAAGAAAACTCTACGCCCATCTGTTGGAAACGCAAGACAAGGCCACTCTGCTTGAGCGACCGAGTCATAACAGCTCTGGCAAAGTTACTGCTTTTGTCAGTGTATCTCTGCAGCAAATTATCAATGTGGTGCGTCTGCCTAACTATTCACGCAGCTCGTTTGTTCCTTCTATTGATGTTTTAGGACGCTAAACAGCAGATGATGACGCTAAATGCCTGGCTTACAATGGTACTATGCTTATAAATATTTTTCAGTTAAATTGTTTATTTGTAAAACTCTGTAAATTAACCAATGGATACGTTCCGTAGGCATGGAATGACTATAAGATGCGCTGGGACCCGAAGGATTTCAATGGGATTGGAGACATTCGAGTTCCTAGTGATCAAGACTTTCTTTGGAAGCCAGACGTGCTCCTGTACAACAGGTACAAAAGCTAAAAAATGTGTCGAAAGCAAACTAGAAATTTTCAGTGTTGACTCTAATTTTGACTCAGTGTACCGCACGAATTTTGTGGTGTACAGTGACGGAACGGTTTGATTCGTAGCAGTCTAGTATGACGATTTTTATTCCCAACACATTTCAGATCAATTGGGTGCCACCAGGGATTTTTCAGATCAGTTGCCAAATCAAGATTGCTTGGTTTCCATTCGATGATCAGGAGTGTTTTTTTAAAGTGCAACCTAGATTATTTGTTCCTAACCAGTTCATATAGTCGTTTATCAGCTTCAGTTCGGTTCTTGGACATACGACGGCACTAAACTCGATCTGCAGCCTATGGCAGAGCCTTGGGATTTGGGTACTTACCTTGTGAATGGAGAATGGGAACTAAAAGGTCTGGTCTGCATAGAATTCTTTGTCAAATGGAAACTTGATTACAGATACAACAGTGATTCGCAAAGAACGATTTTATGCTTGCTGCCCCGAGCCATACCCTTCGCTCAAATTCGTGATGCATCTGCGGCGTCGCACTCTCTACTACGGATTCAACTTGATCATCCCATGTGTTGTTATCACACTGATGACAATTCTCGGCTTTCTGTTGCCTCCAGATGCCGGAGAAAAGGTTTCCTTGCGTACGTAAATCACTTTACAAGCATTGCGAAAAATCAAGTTTCCTGCAATCGGTTTCAGAAATTACGGTAATGCTTGCTATTTGTGTGTTCCTGAACATGTTGTCTGTCATGACTCCTGCCACTTCTGAGGCAGTTCCGCTACTTGGTAAGTCTGACTGAAAATGAAAATTTTGTGGTGAACAACTACCGGAGAGTGCTGCATTGGGTACCCGGGTACACTAACCAGCACTTAGCATTTTCCGCAACAAAAATGAGATCCAGATAGTGTACCCGGTACACTAACTGGCACTTAGCCAAATCATGTTAAACTGCTTGTTTTCACAATTTCTCAGCAAAAATGCAATTTTCCAATCGAGATTACTGTTTCTGCCAAGAAAATGAGAGTGGTTGGTCAAAGTTTCCATTCTTGTGAGGTTTGTATCAGTAAAAGCGATTGAAAATTCGCAAAAATATACGTAGACCTGCTTTAAACCTACCGTAATGTTGGAAATTTTGGACACCCATGACATAAAATCTGTCTCCAAATAGTGTACCCCGGGTACACAATCCGGCACTAAGTGCCAGTTAGTGTACCCCGGGTACGCTATCTAGAGGGGTACCCTATGCAGCACTCTCCGGTAAGATCTTTCATAAATCTACGAACAGCTTTGCAGTGTTTGCATTTAAGGTTACTTTTTCTGCACATGTATGGTACTGGTAGCGCTGTCAGTTGTTTTTACGGTGGTCGTCCTCAATTTCCACTTCCGCACTTCTCAAACAAACCGAATGGGGCGAGTTGTGAGTGAAAATGCAACAGTTGGTTGGTTTCAACGTTGATCTATTAGACCAAAGTAATTCTGCTTCACTGGCTTCCGTGGGCGCTGATGATGGAGCGTCCGGGCAGAAAGGAAAGACGACGCGATCTTCCCAGTCTGTTCAAAGTCTCGCCGGCCGAACGGGCCGAAGATGCGGCCGAAGAGAAAGACGACCAAGAGGAGAAGTCGCTAGAGAGACGACTAAATGAATGCTTCAGACTGTTTTCTCAAAGTCAGCAAGGAATAAAACGGGAATCGCAAGCCAAACTACTTCTACTGGAACGAATTCACGCCGAACTGAGAGTACGTTCTCGTTTCTCGAGTATGAAAAGAAAATCTCAGTAAATCGTTCGTTTTGCAGTTCATAACAAAGCGAATGGATGATGCGGATGACGAAAGTGAGGTGGAGAACGATTGGAAATTCTCGGCTCGAGTCATAGACAGACTCTGCTTTATTATATTTACTTTTCTTATATCCATCACCTCTTGTGCCATCCTCTTCTCAGCCCCGTACCTTGCCTAATTTTTGTTATTGCCACTCCACTACCGGTTTTAGCACCTGCTCACTTGTGCACAAGTGCGAAAATAAATGCAACATTGCTTTTTTGACGTCACTTAAATTTTCTAAATTATATTTTGATGATTCACATGATCATTCAAATTTATAAAAATACTGCAGTTATAGACCAATCACTTTAGATTTTGGTTAGAAAAAATATTTTTTATTTTGCAGTATGTATTAATTGTCCTCACAAAGTACATACTGTAGTTTTTCCTACAGTTTAGTGCAGGTTAGGTACATGATCACCTGTTGTACATGTACAGGTGCAGTACATACGACGTACACAGTGCCATAGCACCGCACCGCCCACCTACATCCGATTTTCTTTACATCATCTAAATACCAAAATTCACAATGTAAATCTAAATCAGGTCAAACCTAATTATTGGCAGCAGATTCCTTCTTCAGCTTGTTTATCTTCTTTTCGTAGTAGTCGCGCTTCAGTTTAAGCACCTTCAACTTCTCAGCCTCAACCAAATCGCTGGCAGTTCTACCACCGACGGCTGGCTGTTCATCTACAAAAACACAAGGCAAACTACATTGTACTCACGTATTGTTTGTTGTATTTACCGTTCAAGGGTGTACGTATATTTTCCTCTGCAGGGGCTCCGGAATTTGACGTTTGCTTCCTTCGTTCCGTTGACACTGTTTTCTTCTCAGCTTCAATTTTGCGGTTTCTTTCTTCCTCTACTTTCTTTCGTTCCTCCCTCTCTTTTCGCTCCTGCTCTTCTTTCCGCTTAGCCTCTTCCTTCTCCCTTCGTTTCTGTTCTTCCTGTCGCTTTCTCTCTTCGAACGCCAACACCAAACTGTCTATGACGTCACAGATGGTGGCGAACCGCAGATCGCTGATCATGTGACGGTCGCCTCGAGTCATCGTTTCGATCTTTGTATCTTCGGTCTCCAGTTTCTCCAGCAACTTTACAACCTCGTCGTAGGGCGAGCGCGAATCGCGGAAATGATGGACGAAACGGACCGGACACTTGACTGGAATTCGAAGCTCTGAAACAACATTCGTGACCTACAATGTATCTACTACAGATCGAAAATGGTAACTGCAGTCTGGTCTCGTAGACTCAATGTTGCATGCAAATTTGACACCCACCTTTGGTATCCAGCAAATGGTATTCTTTACTTTCCTCCAGTAATTTTTTGGTCACCACATGATCGTTGGGCTCGTTGGATCCCTGAAACCAGTGCGCCTCTCCGTTTTCGACGGCCTTGCGTTCGCTCTCAGTCAGAGTGTCCATGAGTTTGGGGAAGAAGTCGCAGGCAGTGGAGATTCCCATCACACCGACCACCTTGGATGCCAGTTCAGTGGCCATCACCAGCGCCAGCCAAGCACCCATGTCGTGTCCGATCAGAATGTATGGTCCGTCTTCAGTCAGTTCTTCCAGAATGCAACTGACATCTTCGACCCAGTGCTCAAAACTCATGGACGACGCATCCAAAGCACTGGTCTGGACCTTTAACTCGTCTGTGATGGTGCCGTTGACATCGTCTTCAGCGGGTGAGGCATCGTCGGCACTGTTGACCACAGGGATGTTCAGCGTTTCGTAGACGTTCTGACTACCGGCAGTGAACGGACTGCTGTTGCCAAAGATAGTGTTTGGAGCAGACATGGTCTTCCATACCGATGAGCCTATGTCTGAGTAGTCGAATCTGAAACTAAGTACCCTCAGCTCTTAAAATGGAAATAGATCACATGCCTAAACGGCTCTCTGAGTTTGCATAGTGAATTAGCAACGTGCTACAATCGAAGAATATGAGCACTGTTAAATTTTGGCAAATGACGTCACTACAAAACTCACCGAATCACAGAATAGCCTTCAGAGGTAAGATATTTCTCGATCTTGTCGCCTAACTTGTCCTGACTCATCTCGCTCATAAAACCACCGATGTACAAGAAGCCAGGTCTTTTCGTTCCCTGTACCTTGCGATATCCCAGAGGCGGAAGCGGAGGTTTCCGGTACTTAAATTTAGTCTCCGCTTCTATCTTCATCATGTCAGCAGTAAGACAGTTTAGACACACAGGCGATTTGGTTGGCAGCCTCAATAATTTTTCTAGAAACGTCTGGCAACAACTGTAGGTCGTGCACTGGATAATTACTCGAAAACTGAGACACCGACTCTGTTTTGTGCTGGGCCAAGATGGCTAGCTCGGAATTTATGAAAAATGCTACGAAAAATCGGCCGGATAAACAGTTTAAGCCGATGCCAGAACTGAAATATTATTATCGAAATACGGTACCTCCGATTGCTTACATCAGAACGTTGGGAAAGAAACGACCAGGCGTCATTTTCTGCAATGAGTTCATGTGCACTCTGAAGTCGGAAAAGTCTGAACTGCTGGAAAAATATGCCACTGACAGGGGCCATTCCTACATTCGGTAAGCTTCTTTTCGCAGATGCGTACGTGCCATAGAATAGGTAATTCCCTTTTTTCAAGGTTCGATTACACGGACCACGGCGACTCCTATTTCAAAAAGAAAACGGCCAACGAGCCAATCGACGAGAAGAATGTGCTTAGCCCTTTTCCGGGACCGAAACCGCTGAAAAATGAAGAAAAGTGGCTCAGTTTCAAGCAATGGAAAGCGGACGTTGAAAACATAATGGATGAATTTTCAGAGGTAGAGACACTTTATTCGGAAACTGCAGTTATACAGGCTGTCAGCACGTTCAAACAATAATCGCCACTCTCCAGTACGTACAGTATGCTTCCCCTTCCAAATATTTTTCAAACGTCTTGCAAATTAAAACTTGTCTTTTGATTTTTGCGGCAAAACGGCAGATAATAACGCTTTTACGTGCAAAACGTTTCTATAAATTGCTTTAAAAAGCTCTTGCTCGCGCAACGTTTTTTGTAATTCTTTAGGGTCCTCAAGTACTGATTGGGGATGGATTCGGCGCTTGGTTAGCCCTTCTGGTCGCCTTGGAACGACCGGAAAAAGTTAAAGGAGTGTTGTGTTTGTCAACAGGAGTGGATATGATGGCTCGATACATGAATTGCATGTTCGACGACGGCGAGAAAGAGAGACTGCAAGCGGGAGAAGTGATCTGGGTTCAAGACCACCCACAAGGACCCTACGTTGGCGCCAGAAAAATGGTCGACGAGAGTAGAGACTTCGAATTACTGACCAGAGAAGGTTGGACACTCGTTTGCGCACCCGCCAACCGGCGAAGTTCCTTGATAAAACTTGTTTTCTTAGCTTAAGCCTAAACCTTAGACTAGGGGATGGTCGGCGGCTATGGGAAAAGGAGTGGACCTTCTTCCATAATAAAGCATGTACGTAGTTTCAGGCAAGTTGCCGATTCGCTGTCCAGTGCGGTTCGTGCATTGCATGGAGGACACCCTAATACCGTATGGTTGGGTAAAACGGCTCTCAAACAAACTGCAGAGCCAGGACGTTGAGGTTTATCTGAAGAAGTCCGGAGATCACAGAATGACTACCGAAAAAGACATGGAACTGGTTTACAAAGCCCTCGACTCTATTCTGACATTGTTTTAATACGTGAACTACAGTCAGCCATCCTTATGTAACCCCAACCTTGAAACAGGGCAGGCTGCAAAAGCATGTCATGGTTTATCAATAGTAACTTCTTGTCTACTCTATTTGCTGTGACTATTTGCACACGTTAGTGCAGGTTTGTCAATCCAAAACATTTTGTTTATTGAGACGATGTATCTAATCATTTGTAGTACTGACAGTTACACTGAAGTTGTTCTGGTATCGTGTAGCAATCTGTGTAGTGATGCTTTGCCTTCCGACAAAACTGTTGACATAAGACTTTGTGAGCTTCTAAAAAATGCCGCACGTAGTGGCAGTAGAAGTCTGTGTCACACTTACTGTAACAGGTACCCTTATAGTTAAGGTCGGGTCCACAGAAACTGGCATTGCACTGCAGTTTTCGTTTACCATGTCGTTCTACGTCACAATTGTAATCAGAACACTTCAATTCTTCAGTGAACTTTCTGCACATTTTGTCTTGCGCTGGACCTACCTACAGCAACTTAATGGTCATAAACCAACCAGTTGACGGCGATATAAAGCGGTGAACGTCAGAACGGACAGAGAAAAGATGTGTTTTGCAGCTTTGCTTGAATTATGTTGGGTCTAGCCTTCTCTGTACAGTCCAGTGAGGTTAAAGCCTTCACCTATACGCACAGGTACTGTACGCAGATACAATACATACTCTATGTCAAGTCAGTCTCCCTCTACCTCATCTGAAGGCTGACGAATGACCGTTATGAATTCAAATATCTTAGCATTACTGCAGTTTTCTCCGTGTGCTTGATATATGACTAAGAACGGTACAACCAGCAAACATGACCGCAACATTGTGATGTAACAGAAACCAGGACAGACGACTACAACTAACTACTTGCTGTCTGGTGCATTTAATAAAAATTCTGGACTGCAGAACTCGTGCTACAGCTTAATCAAACAAACGCAGTGCGTTCAATGAAGAAACCGTGAATCAAAATGATGAAAGCCCTACTGCATAGATAGACTATTTTAGCATACTGTAGTGAAGTATGGGACCTGATACATGCCGAACATTACAACTTGACTTGATCACCACTTTTTAATATTTCAATTGAAATCGCGGTAGATCTAATAGTAAAAGATTTCTGGCAACGTTAAGTATGTACCTGCGTGCCTTGTGGACTTTAGTGTACATTCTTTGCTTATCTGATCACCCACAATTTACGACCTGCACACTCCGCTGTACTTTCTCTGCTATTGTACGTGTAGAACAGGACACCCACCTAAAACTGCGATATGGCCAAACTATTTACGCCTGGACCTCTAAACACATCGTTAGCGGTAAAGGAAGCCATGTTAAAGGACGCTGGTTCTCGGGACATCGAATTCATCGCAACAGTAAAATTTGTTAGAGAAAAACTGCTTGAAATCGCCGATGCAAACTCCGAGACCTTCACCGTAGTCCCATTGCAAGGTGCCGGCTCATACGCAATCGAAGCAGTTTTGGCGAACGTCATCGGGAAGAAGAACGGAAAGGTGTGTTAGTGTAGTTGATTCCAAAGGCAACTGTTAAGCCGACCTATGTAGGTCTTAATTCTAAGCAACGGAGCGTATGCCGAACGCGTGCGTTTGATGTGTGTCCAGTCGGTTTACAGTCACGAGGTTCTACGGTTTACCGAGGAGGAACAAATGGATTTGTCACAGATCGAACAACATCTCCGTCAGTACGGAAGTCACTACGACCTTGTGACGGCGGTGCATTGCGAGACGAGCACTGGCAATTTTAACCCAGTCGATAAAATGGCTGCATTGGTCAGAAAACACGCACCCGGTGAAACGAACGAAAGAAAGAAAGCTGCTTACAGTGTGCATCTTGTTTTACAGAGGCATTCTTTTTCGTCGATGCAATGAGCAGCTTCGGGGCGGTGCCGCTGAGTATGAATGAAGCTCAAATAGATTTTTTGGTGAGCTCGGCCAACAAGTGCATTCAGGGAGTTCCAGGTTTCAGTTACGTTATCGCGCGAAAGGCGGCACTCCAACAATGCGCCGGGCGCTGTCTTAGTTGGTCGTTCGATCTCTGCGCCCAGCTCAATGGTGAGTTTCTGTTGGACTTTTGAAAGCGAAGCACAGACCAACAAAACAGTAGATACCATATAGTCTCGATTAGAAGCCCCTATCGAATAGACGCCCCCGTCAAGCAAGTTCGAAAAAATAGAAGCACAATCTCGAATATAAGCTTGTATATATATAAGCCCATGGGCTTGTATTTGAGACAAAACCAAAAACATTATAGTGAGTTTTGAGGTAAAACGGTAAGAAGTTGAGAATCTGGCATTTTAGTTAAAATTTACTTGCTCTTGAATGATGCTCAACAGAGTCTACTGTAAGAATTGATACTGTAGTTGTTACAAAAATGGTTTGTACGCATGATGATGGAGTCAATGAGTTTACATAGAACTCGAAAAATTAGAAGGCCCTCTTGATAGACGCCAATCTAAAAGAAATTTAAAAAATAGAAGCCTAGGGCTTCTAATAGAGAATATAAGGTAGTTTAGCCTCAAAACAACTATTTCGAATAGGGTGTAGATTTAGAGAGCTTGTGACATGTAATTACAGTTATGTAAACGTACATACGTAGTAGGTCTGGAGTCGAATGGCCAATTCCGTTGCACTCCGCCCACTCATAGTCTACTGGCATTCAAGCAAGCTTTGTTGGAATTTGAAAAGGAAGGCGGTCTGCCTGGACGCGAGGCTCGCTACCGCAGAAACAACCGAATTATCCGCGATAGCATGAAAGAGTTGGGGTTCAAGACTTTATTAGACGAAGACTTCACCTACATAATCACATCCTTTTTGTGGCCCAAAGACCCCAACTTTGACTTTGAGATGTTCTACAGAAAACTGAGCGAGCGGGGACAAGTAATCTACCCAGGAAAAGTGAGCAAAAAGGATTGCTTTCGTCTTGGAAACATCGGCGACTTGCATGCTGAAGATTTCCACAACTTGATGAATTGCATCAAAGAAGTGCTTACTGAAATGCAGGTTGAAATACCGGTCAGAAATTGATTGCAACTGTGGTTAGTGCCTAAACGCTCTGGTCTAAACGTTTATTTACAAACAATACAGCTGAATAAATCCAGTACACAAACTACATTGTACACCTTTGCAAGCAGAAGATTGAACAGCAAGAAGCGCAATAAAAACTCTATGGTTTTCTGTGGTTCAACATAATACCTGCATAACTGGAAAGAGCCGAAGGCAAAACATAATAAATAAATGATATACTCGAACAAATGCAAAACGAGAACAAATCAGAGGACACACTCGACGTGTATAAAAGATCAACAAAAACTCAACAATAACGTAGCATAATTATCGTAAAACAATTTCTAAAACGTATGATTGCTACGAAAGACAACTCAATCTTTGTAATTCAAGTAGAAAACTCTGCGTAAAGCTCTCCGCAGTTGTGAAAACTACGCAAGCTCAAACGCAAAATAAAAACAAACCAAATGAACTCTTCGCTGATGGTTTAGACTCGTACTGGTGAATCTGATCTCACGAGTGCATTATCAGCGGCAAGGCAACAGGATTTCGTTAATTTTGTTGGAAGGATAACCTGTGTGACCTCAAAATAAATGCGAAAAAGAAAACAGTTCTTCGGAGCATAGTATTTCGTTCGCAAATTGCTAGCCCACTATCGCGGCCTAGGGGAAGGGGATAAACTCTGAAAGTGGTACTGTACAATGTAATAAAAGTATTCAGAGAACATGCACCAACGGCAGCAAAGAGCTCCAAAACTGAACGAGCGTAAGACCAACGGAGAATAAGTGACATAGCAGCAGCGGCGAACTGAACGGCTGAGGTCAGACCTCTAAGACATGAGTAAGAAGAGTACCGGCAACTGAAAACAACGTAGGCAAGAGATCTGAAGTGTGCAGGGCGTCAGTGGACTAGAGAAAGTCAACATAATAAACGCAGCTGCCACAAGAAACAGAGGCACCATTGTCGAGATGAAAACGACGAGAAAAACGAACGGAAGGAATCAAGAAACCATAAGGCCCCGCAAAACCAAAATCACCCAAAAACAACCCAACTAAATCAACTGATTTTATTTCGCGCATAGCACACGAACGAACAAAGCCATCAATACTGCAACAAAATAAAATTGTATCAGAAGAGACTTAGGCAGGAGAAAATTATAAAGAACGGAAATTATGTACTGTATGTACCGCTTTTCTATACACTTTATAGAGGCTGGGTTGAGTTTCAACGTGCCACGTCATGTTTACGCCACACTCAGCGTAAACGCGCAGCACAGCTACAGATATAGCCGGCGCCCGCTCAAGGTCAAAAGGTCACATGACAGACAGACAGACAGGGCCCGGCTGCGATTGAAAGCACACAAAATACACGTAGACACAACGTAAAGCGACACAACGAGGACGACAGACGAATCAAAACGAACTAAAACTATGCAATATCAGGCTTTTAACCGCTCTCACAGCACAGTTAGGTGTTTGAGAGAAAACTCGAGTCGGCGTGAGAAGGAACTAAAAGTAGACTCCACTCAATTTAGCAGGCTGCTTCAAAAACCAAAACATTCTTTCTGCTGTCGTTCAAATTGGGCAAACAGAATGAAAACCGGTACGATGTGACAAATTCACAGGTAGGCATTCTATTTTACAAATCTTGACGCACAAAAATATGAAATTCGAATTGTTTTGTTAATCACCTAAAAACTAAAACGTTCAAACAAACAAATCCCTCAGTCCTTAAATAAACAAAATCAGAAAATTGAGGAGAAATATTTCGGTCGCCATCAATTCGAGTCTAATATCCATCGGTGTATCAATATGGTTCAGTGTAATTACTATCTCAAAAGTGAGCTTTGGTGGCCTATACTGTGATAATTATGTAAACTACAAATTTAAAAATTTGACTTGCCCAATGCCACAATTCTTTAATTTCTCACGATTAGATCTCAAGCCTGGTGCACCGAACTTAGCCTATAAACGGAACGGACGCATGTGGGTGGAAAGCACAGCAGAAAAAAATGTTTTCATTTTTGGCAGGCAGCCTGTACTGAAAACAAGTGAGAGATAGACACACAGATAGACAGACATCGGGACAACGGACAGATCACAAGTACAGGTACACGACAACAACACAGTGAGCAACTAATCATCGGATGCTTGTCTGTTGCAACGAAAAAAATACCCGCCGGGCCCGTACCTACGTACACGAACACCACCACAGCTACAATGCACTTGTCAACGCCTACCACTAGTAAATCTACCAGTCATTACAGTCGACCCTCGGCTCCCACAATCTACTCAGGCAGCAGCGAAAAGGGCAGATATGCCGAGCGCCAACCAGCGCACAGAGTAAAGACTAATGGCTCAAAATACATGGTTTAGTAAAGTGGCAAAATTACTAGCAACAGCCAGTCAGTCAGACGCCGTACTGGGCGTGCAGCCGCTCTTTGAGTGGCGCCGGGAACTGACTGGTGAACACGTTCCAGTTGGCCTCTCCCACCTGCTCGCGGAATCCGTACAAAATCTAGAGCAACCTTTCTTTCTATGGCCCGCATAAAATAAAAGGCACTACATTTTAAGGCCAAAATTCAGCTTAATCTGACCACTTCTTCGAGAGGTATAACAATTTCTTTTGGACGCTGTGCCGCTAAATCTCAAATAAAGCAAACCGGCTTACCCTAGAGAACATCTCCTTTAGATCGGGGTGAGGGTCGTTCCAACTGGCAATAGCGTCGCAGAGGAATATGAAGTCGTGGACAACGCCGTTCGGATTTATGTTGATCATAAGACAGAGACCACGGAAAGCCGACTCCTTCTCGTCGTTGTCTCGAATGTTGCGCAGCGCCAGACACCACGGTCGTACGAACTGCGGCAACAACGGAGCCACCTGCCCGGCACAGTGCAAGCCCAACCGACCCATCGTTATGGCTGAACGATCAGTACGTAAGCATATTTTTCTGTCGCAACACCTAACATGCACAGAGGGCTCATAGGGCGCGGACGGACTGCTTGGGCGAAACTATCGCCTCACCAAATTTTCGAAATATTTCTCGTGTGCTCTCAATTTTCTACATAGAATACCACCTACCAAAATTTTAGACACCCACGCCGTGCAAGCAAATTGGAAAGGTAGAAGACCTACCCGTATTTTCAAGCAACGTTTTCGGGGTCTTGTCGCGGTTTATAGTAAAGACGAGAGCCGGAAGAAAGGCGGTGACATAGTTCAGCATCTCAGGGCCTGAAAATAACTACAAATAAATAAAACGACAAACGAACGACAACGGGAAAAGCTAATTACCAATTTGCATGGCAATTTCGCCGATCGCCCAGATGGAGTTATTGCAGACCGATATTAGATCTGGATTGAGATTTGCCGCCAAAACTGGCATAAAGGCCGCTGAAACACTCTACTATCAGATATCAGCCATCCCTACTGTCGCTTGCAAAGACGGCTAGGCGATTCGGCTCAGACAGTACGAATACAACTCTGTTAGACATCAGCCTATCTCAGTTCATAGACATTCTGCACATCACCGCCTTCTCAGCACGCGTACAAGGGCCAGGGGCTTACGGAAACTCATACCATTCAATTTTTTCCGACCCATGTATGTCAGCAGCAAAAAATAGTGTTTCAACCAAGGAACGTACTTATGCACGGCTTTATGTGGTGATAGCAGGCCTTGGCCAGATCGCCCAACAAGGCGAACGAACTTTGCCTCACTTCTGGCGTTGGGTCCTAGAAGACAGCTTGCTACTGAGACTTAGGCGAATGGACGACACCAACCTGTGCGCACTGAAACATCAGCTGAACTATATTGGAGGACGCCACCAGCGGTTCAATGTGAGAGCAGAGCCCCTCCGCCAATCCACTCAATAGGTCCAATGCAACGATCAGAAAATCCTTCTCTGGCATTTCAATTTCGTTCGGTCGCTGCATCGCTGCCTAAACAGGAAAAGGCCAAGTTGTAGTCATCAGCGACAGCAAGAGAAGAAAAAAGAGAGCGTACAGCAGCCTGTTCCAAGTTGAGCTGCACCAGTCGCACACAACGTTCGAAGACCGGCTTGCAATAGGGCAGAAAGCCGGTCTGCAGTGCCGTCGCTACACTGGATAAGCATTCCAATAAGGGGAACAACTCTCGATCGTCGTCACCCAAACGGGTCCACTTTAGCATCAGTGGCGGCATTATTTTCTCTATTGACTCCTGCAACAGCACACTGCCGGTCAATCAAACCAGGCAGACCTACACTACACGCCTCTGATTCAAACAGTCACCTCCTCTACGGTCATACATAGACATTTAACAGCACATGCATTGTGCTTGCGGTCGTTTATCGTGGTGGTAGCATGGTACCACTTGATTTAAATTGCATACCATTTAAATACAGTATAGATAAAAAAAATGTCCCATCGCTTTTTCGGCCTTCACTCAAACGTTTCGTTCTCAGTCAATTCTTTACCGATTTGGCTCAAATTTTCAGCAAAAATTAACAACATGGTTGGCTAAATATTTTGCAAGTGTGGTGCCAAAACTCCGACTCATACTGGTTTTATGACCCGAAAACTAGGAATGAGGGTGGTCCACGCAAATTTATTTTTTTTCGGTAATACAAAGAGTACAGGCCTGAAACTTGCAGGAATGATTGGTGTTGCTATTGGGCATAACATACTAAGCGGGCAGCCCTGTAGCTCAAAGGGCACTAAAATGGGGGAATTTCAAAAACGTGAGTGAAAATCCCATAGTTAAGAAATCTGCACCTTCTAGAATCAAAGCACTGTATCTGTTGTTAATCAACATAGATTGTAGCAGGAAGTTCGACAAATAAATGAGCCTGATATTTAAGCTCTGTTCCACACCATAGTAACCATCCCTGCAGCGTTTTTTGAAAATTGAAAATCTTTAGAATCGTCATTTTGCCGGTTTTACGAAGAAAAGTCATATTTTGTCATGTTTTTGAAATTCCCCCATTTTAGTGCCCTTTGAGCTACAGGGCTGCCCGCTTAGTATGTTATGCCCAATAGCAACACCAATCATTCCTGCAAGTTTCAGGCCTGTACTCTTTGTATTACCGAAAAAAAATAAATTTGCGTGGACCACCCTCATTCCTAGTTTTCGGGTCATAAAACCAGTATGAGTCGGAGTTTTGGCACCACACTTGCAGAATATTTAGCCAACCATGTTGTTAATTTTTGCTGAAAATCTGAGCCAAATCGGTAAAGAAGTTACTGAGAACGAAACGTTTGAGTGAAGGCCGAAAAGGCGATGGGACATTTTTTTTATCTATACTGTATTATTTGGTATGGGTACAAATGGTAAAGGAGAGTGACAGACACGGGCAAATGAGGGCTGATGGGGTTGACCCCTCATACTCTGATCTACCCTCCCCCTCACACCGTCGCTACCCCTCATCAAGAATTTCTTTGGGAGAATTTTGAATGGAAAATTATGATACAAGTATGCCGACATTAGGCGTAATTGCTTATTAACGAAAAAGAAGCCAAAAAATCGGTCAGTTTGGCTTACCATCCCCTCAATCTACCATCAGCCGCCGCTACCCCTCTCAGGAACTGAAAATTTACCACCACTCAGCCGGTAGTGATAGACAGTGTCCTAACATCATCACTGCCCCACGTACCAGTACCATAATGCACACCTACTATATGCAGTTAGGTATCATAAGAAGCATAAGCAAGTTGTTCACAGCGCTCTAGCAATTTTGCATTTAAACACACAAATATGCATAGTGGTTTCCGTAGAGCTTGCTTTCAATTTGAATAGCGATGACAGGGTAGCAAACGAAGCACCTACCGGTGTGTTGAGATAATGACCGACCGAGTCGGCCAGCGTTCCTACAGCGTCGTAGAGTATCAGCAAGTTCTTGGCTTGATAGCGATCGAAGGCGGCCACGAGCGTGTCGAGAATTTCGGACAAATACGGAACCAGCTCCATACAAGCCTCTTCTTCGAGCGTGGCGAACGCCGAACACGCCGCCTCCTGCACTCGCTTGTTGCGATCCAGCACTCGCTCCAGCAACTGCAACCGAACTCTCACACTCAACTGAGTTGGGAAAAGTAAAAGCTAAACGTACGCCGCTCATCAACGGCTTGAAATACTGCTCATGGGGCTGCTGCACGACAAAGTGACAGTAGCGACTCAGCGTCCAGCAGGTGATGGATCGGACTAAAGCTTTGCGTTCTTGCAGACAAGCGATCAGATACGGCACCAGCTCGCTCAGATGCGGCGTCATACCACACATGCAGCCTTCTGCCACGGCGCCCAGCGCCAGAATGCCGCTCTCCTTTATCTAAACGCTCACCAATTAATTCTGAGCAAAGCCGGAACACTAATTGGTTGAGTAATTTTAGTCCGAAAAGGATTCTAAAGTGAATCAGCGAAGTTTCTGAGGGGGACCGCTGAGTGGGGGTGTGACCGAAAATTTTTCGCTTTCAAAATTTCGGAAGGGGGGATGGGGCCGACTGAGGGGGTATGACGAGGGTATGCTTCTGCTTGCTTGGGAAAAAGAAGAAAAAATTCCCCAATGACGGTGGAAAGACGGAATGAGTTATTAGAAAAGGAAGCAAGGAATTTTGTTGCTTTTGCGTTCATCGCCATGGGGAAAATGGATAGGACCAGACATGTAACGTCGGATAAACATCGACCAGCCATGTTTGTTTATATGAATAGCCACAATACCTCCCACTGCTGATGGAATAATGTCTCCTTCAAAATCGGCAACAGTACTGGCAAAATATCGTCGCCAAAAATGCCGGACAAGACGTCCAACGAAGCAGCGGCACATTTTCCTGAAATTTTGACATTGATTTATAGCACACAAAATACTTTAGCAGACAGCGTCAACAAACAAGTATAAAAGAAAAGTCATTCATAGAGAAACATTACTCAAGTTCCATTCTGTTAGCGAGTCATCGTCGATTATATCATCATCTTCATCGTCATTCTAAAAAGCACATGGATGTGCCATCAAGGTTAGCTCAAATTGTACTTCATTTTCGTCTTTGCTCAACTGCTGCATGTACTGCTTTTTCGCCCTATGAAATCGAGGCTTTATGTCTTCTTGTCTGTCTGGTACCATAGCATCCTCCTCAACATCACCCTAAAATAAGCTCACGGCTCGGTCTGTCAACCGTACACAAACAAAACGTAAACAGGTCTGCTTTTGAAAAAATTCTAACCTGAGCGCTTAACTCTAGATATAAAAACTGTTCAGTACACGCATATCAGGGTGACTTAGACAAGCTAACTAAAAACTTCGTCAAGAAGTAAGCGGACATAAAACTGTTAAACAGAAAAAGAGACCTTCAGCAGAATGATGTCGAGTTCAGAGTATTTCATGGAGCGCACCAATATGGGCACGAGTTTATCTATGTGGGTCTGCAACGCCTGTTTGCAGATTTCTCTGTGCTCAGCCAAAGCCAACCAGAATTCGCAAGCTTCCAGCGCTGTTTGTTCGTCCACGTCCTAAATCAGTTTCATCCACATTTCCTTAAATCCAAATCTTCCAAACCTGCGTTCTCATCAACATAAACTCTATAATGTTGCCAAGTTGAGGGGCCAGTCTTTCTAGATGCGAGTCCAGGAGCAACGTCAATGCACGGCATAACTGTTTCTGCACTTCCTGCAGAAACAAATTCACATCTAACTAGTGATGTAAACGAGGCTCGGACAAGCTCAAAAAACTCGGTATTTTGAAAACTCGGTTACGTAATAGAAGCTCGGTTTGAAAAAACCGAGTTTAAAGAGTACACCGAGTTTGCGTAAATCAATAATAAAAATATTGATTGTAAAGGAAATGGTTCTGTGTGCATGGAAAACGGTTCGTTTACTGGCCTAAGTTTACTTCTGTTGCGCTCTGATTTCACCTAACATTAGAAATTCTATTGAATAGCTCAAAATAATGGGAAATTGGTTATATGTGCATTAAAATGGTTTCTTTGGTTTCTTGTAGATCGTAGCTACATGCTTTCAGCTGAGCCTCTAGCATATGAAATGCAAAGAAACTGGATTACATTTGACAAAGAGCAACTATTCCGTTTCCAAATCACACCTTAGTTTCTTTCTCATCATAATTATTTACTGTTTGGTTGAAAAATCTTTCATTGACATTGATACAGCAGTCCTTTAGTTGAACTAGCGAAAAACATAGCTGTTTGCAGTAAATCATACCTAATTTCAGCAAAACTCGGTTAACTCGGAAAACCCAGTTAATTGAGAAACTCGGTTAGTTCGGTGTTTCTGACTCGTTTTCGTTTACACTACACTACATGTAAAAGACTAGCGGAGGACAAAGTTTCCAAAATTATGGATTGGTCTCAACAAAAGTAGAATATTTTGTCGACAAAATCATTCAAAAATTGATTGGGCTCTAATACAGTTAACAAATCTTATTCACTACTACTATGCTAAAAATTAATAGTAATTTGATCACTGTTTGTGTTTGGAATGGTACAAAAAGTCACAAAACAATGATCCAAAAATAGCTTCCAACAGAGTTTGAAGGCAAACTACAGAAGAAACGCCCTGGAAGGCATACTTGGACCGGTGTCATCGATAAAAAATGAACGGCGAAGGCAAGCCGATTTCGCCAAAACAATGGCCAAACATTTCGGCGAGGATGCCTCGGCTGGAGAGAAGAAGGGGTATAAACCATACATGTAACAGGTCATCCGCCGATGGGGGGAGGGGGGTCTGGCGCCGGCCGGGGGGTCTGAACCAAAATTTTGGGGGAGGGGGGTGGGCACTAAAAAACGCTCAAAAATCGAGAAAAATCGCAATTTTTGGCCTAAAAATCGCCAAAAATCGCTAATTTGGGCTGAAATACAGCTAAAAAGTGCTGTTTTGCAGGCGATTTTGGCAATTTTGTCTGTGAAAGTGTAAAAAATTGCAAAAATTTGCTCGAAAATTTACTTGCCAGAAAAATCGGAGGGGGGGGGGTCGGTGAAATCGTCTCGGGGGGGGGGGGTCCCCATCCGGGGGGGGGGGGTCTGGGTATGGCCTAAGTCGGGTGGGGGGCAGACCCCCCCCCAGACCCCCCCTGTATAAACCTCCTGGCCCTCCGGTCTACGTATGCAGACACACACAAATTAGAAAAGGGCCGGGTTTGGGTATGACGTAAAAGTAAGATACAAAGCAGGTGGACAGTGGGGTCGGTGATCTGATCAAAAATCAAGTCCAGAAGAAAAAACTAGCCTGATCAGTGTCGTTGGCAAGCGAAAATAGCTGCGTTAAGAAAGCGTCCATATGCGGATTGAGCGATTCAGACTGAACCAGCAGACAAGAGTTAACGCAATTCACGGCCAGCGCTCTAAAACAAAAAATATATTTCGACTCTACAAGGCAAAATCTAAGAGTCAATTCAAATAAAATTTGTGGAGTAAAATGCGTATTTTTAGAAACGCCAGGCGTACAAAAGAAAGTGCGAAGGTACACCGGACAGAGTGAATACACACCTAATTTTAGAAGCCTGATGGCCGAAGAAATGCAGAAACTTGGGTATCATAAAGTCCAACGGCTTGTTCTGGTCGTCGGCAGCAAGTGCCATGGCTGAGTCTTCGCAAATCTTCTGCAAAGCTCCGAAGGCACCCTGCAATACACGTATTTATTCAGATAAATTTTGCGGCGGCTGTTAAGAAGATGGAAATACCTCGCAAAGCGGATAATTGGGAGATTCGAGCATCTGACATAAAGTGGGCAGCAACTGAGGCCAGGCGGCAGCGCCCTCGCGAAGCACGATATTGGTGATGATAACTCCTACGGTAGCTCGCACTAACGGCGACCCGTCACCGATCACGTTCAGACACTCGCCGCGAATGAACGTCTTCACTTCTAGCGGAAAGTTCTCCCAATACACCCTAATTGTGTTCTTCAGAATCAAACCGCTAAGAGACCTGGTGGCATCATCTAAAACCGAACCTGCTTAAGCCTTTAGCAACAAAGCACAAAAACTGTTCGTCATGCATAGGCGTGCGAAGCTGTTGATTAGTTCACTTGGACTGAACACAGCAAGATAGCTTACCTTGGTTAGAGAGTCTGGACAGAATAAATGCCAAATAGTTGCAGAAGGTCGGGTGCTGGTTGAGCTGGTCCAGTCGCTAAAGGAATGCAAAGTTAGACTGTATTGGAGGAGACCAAGAAAAGACCTCTTGGACTGCACGTTGAGTCTGTGTGTCGGGCGACTGGGACTGTTTGAGAAGGTCGAGCACCTGTTGCAGCTCTTCTGTCAGAGGCTCCCACTCCGCTCCGCTCACCGTCATCATTGACACTCCTTAACAATAACACAAACAATTAACAATCCACAATCCACAATGCAGTGGTGATGATTAACTGATAAAGGTTTAAAAAAGAACAAGCTATAGGTAATAATGGCAACCGGTTACTGCAAACCCCTATAGCGAGTCTACACTACATAGAGGTAGGGCTGGTATAGATTAAATAATAATTAATAAAGAAACTATATAGTACACACATAATTAGAAAGGAAATAATAAATATCTGCCTATGTAGCTTAGGAAGCAAATGCTGTTTCTACACAATGGAGCAGTCTTCTCAGCTATCTGCAGGAGTAGTCAGTAAAGTAACCTAAGTAAGGTGTAAGCAAGATCGAAAAGAAGAACAGGGCCTTCTTCTTGCTTTCTTTCCATTTTATAGGCTATTTCTTCATTCACCAATCACCAACCAACCAGATTTTGCTATCTATCAATAGATACGCAATTTTCACCTGAACAAGGGGGCAACCTACCTAGCTATAGCTAATGTTGACCTAGAAGACGAACGTTTACATTATCATTTGGAAAACCAAACATGATAGAAAATAAATGACCGGCACGGTGCGGGCCGGTGATCTCCGGATCAATATTTAGCGCTATTTAGCAGGCGGTAGATTTATTTAGCAAATCGAACAAAATTTAGCTGGCCCGTTAGATATACAGTATAGATCAAAAAAAATGTCCCATCGCTTTTTCGGCCTTCACTCAAACGTTTCGTTCTCAGTCAATTCTTTACCGATTTGGCTCAAATTTTCAGCAAAAATTACCAACATGGTTGGCTAAATATTCTGCAAGTTTGGTGCGAAAATTCCAAAGGAAAAAATTTTTTTGAACCAGAAAGTGAAAATCATAGTGGTCTGTGTAAATTCAAATTTCCCGCGTAATTACGGCGCTATCGCTTAGATAGTTGCAGCAATTATCGGGCGGACATTTGGTCATAACATATTCAGACGGCAGCCCTCTGGCTTAAGGGACACTAAAATTGGGGAATTTTAAAAACATGATTGAAAATCCCATAGTTAAGAAATCTGTACATTCTGGAATCAAAGCACTGAATCAGTTGTCAATCAACACAGATTGCAGCAGGAAGTTCGACAAATGAATGAACCTGATATTTAAACTCTGTTTCACATCATAGAAACCTTCTCCACAGTGTTTTTAGAAAATCGAAAATCTTCTGAATTGTCATTTCACCGTTTTTACGAAGAAAAGTCACATTTTGTCATGTTTTTGAAATTCCCCAATTTTAGTGCCCCTTAAGCCAGAGGGCTGCCGTCTGAATATGTTATGACCAAATGTCCGCCCGATCATTCCTGCAACTATCTAAGCGATAGCGCCGTAATTACGCGGGAAATTTGAATTTACACAGACCACTATGATTTTCACTTTTCGGTTCAAAAAAATTTTTTCCGTTGGAATTTTCGCACCAAAGTTGCAGAATATTTAGCCAACCATGTTGTTAATTTTTGCTGAAAATTTGAGCCAAATCGGTAAAGAAGTGACTGAGAACGAAACGTTTGAGTGAAGGCCGAAAAAGCGATGGGACATTTTTTTTGATCTATACTGTATTTTGCGATCGCTTCTACGGTCTGTCAACGTACCGTCTAAACAACAAAAATTCGATTTATTTTTGGAAATCATGATGACTGATTCTGATGTGGGAAGATTTGTAAGTAGTTCCAGTTTATTTGGCTGATCGTCTAAAATGCAACGTCGTGGCCGTGGTCGTCCAAAGACGGGATTCGGCGTTCCTTGGGAACAAAAAGAAATAACACAGCTAATCTGTCAATACGGTCAGAGGTCATAATGGCAAAGCTGCTGTAAGTGGATTGCGTAGTTATAATCCTGTTAATTATCTCCTTTTTCGTTTCTTCAGGGCATGTGTCAAGATGGCCCACAGAAACGGTGCCACCGGTACACCTGACGAGAATTGGCACACCGAGATAGCAGTGGTACCTACGTAAGCCCCGAAAAACAGATAGATTAATACGTTGTTTGCTTTAGGACTGTCCTAAGCAAAACAATGGCTATGACTGCGGCGTTTTCGTATTAGCCTTTGCCGCTGTGCTTGCTTCATCCAAGAATGCAGCTGTTGTTTCCCAAGTAAGAAAATTTACAGACTCGATATATGTTGTATACTTATCAACGTTTTAGAATGACATGCCGCTTTGGCGTCAATTTACGGCATTCTGCAGCTACTGTGGTAAAAATAAGCTTTATCTGCTTGATTTTTCGTTGTAGGATTACTGGTCTGATTAGTTCGCTCTTTCTTCTGTCGCGATTCTTCTGTAGTACATGTGTCACCTCATTCTATATATTCTATGCTTTACGCTGGATTCTTGAAGCGTTCCTGTAGTAAAAATGCATCTAGTTAGCTTCTAGTTTTCGTGCCAGTTACAAGTTGAGAGTTGTTATGTTGTTCTGTGAGTTGCCTAATCTGTGATATGTGACCTTAGTAAATAAAGAATACTATAACGCCTAGACGATCTTTCTTAGTAATGCATAGAATGTTTTTGAATAATATGCGGTTTCGCACTAATTTCGACCCTAAGTAGAGATATGGCACGGTTTCGAACGCCTTTCAGTTGAGGAGAGGCTTGGTTGGAACTGAATTCGTCACGGGTAGATTAAAGAGTGCTAAGTGGTCTTTGCTTAGTAAAACCTGGCTCCCTTTCAGTACGGCTTTCGAAAAGGCCGATCCACCGTAGACTGCCTTGCCAATGTGGTCCAGTCTTGTTCAACTATGCTCTCTAGTCACAAGAAGGCAGTCGGGGTGTTCTTTGACATCCGCGCTGCTTTTGATGCCGTGGATCACAGCGAACTTCTGACTATACTGCAACATCAATTTGGCCTCTCTCCTACATTGCTTCATTGGATCCGTTCGTACTTATCTGGTCGATCTTACTGTGTACAAGTGGATGGTGGTGTTTCCTCCAGTAGAAAGGTACCCTCTGGGGTACCCCAGGGGTCTTGTTTGGGCCCTACTTTGTTCCTGGCCTTTATAAACGGGCTGAGCAAGCTCAATCTCTCTGATGGAGCACAGTGTTTCTTGTTTGCTGATGACTTACTTCTGCTGAAACCTGTCCGAACCTTGCAGGATGAGCTGCATCTCGAATCTGATGTTGACCAGATCGCCCAGCACTTTACTGGTTTACGGCTGCGGGTTAATTTCAAGAAAACCAAGTACCTTGTTTTTGGTAGGCACAGTTCAGCTCCTAAAATTTCTGTTGGCCTTAAGTTGCTTGGAGAAGTGATTGAATGTGTCCCTGTAATTCGATACTTAGGAGTTCAGCTTGATAGACGCCTTTCGTTTGACAGCCACTGTAGTACTGTTTCTGCTAATGCTAAGAAAGCCTCAGGTGTGCTTTGTAGGAAGTTTAGAAAATTTGCCCCTCAAAACGTTCTAGAAACTGTGTATCACAATTGTATCCTAAGCGCGCTCACTTATGGCGTCGAAATTTGGTGGCCATCCGCTGTTTGTCACCAAACCAAAGTAGAACGAGCTCATAGGTTTATGTTGCGAATGTTTGTCAATAATTTCCAGTATGATTTACCGCATTCTGATCTTTTTTCTCTGGCTAATGGCATAGGTTGTCGGTATTGGGAACCCATTAGTCACATTGTTTTACGCAGGCGTGCCGTCTTAATTTTCCGTATTGTAAAAAATCTGTCTTATTTTCCACCGTTTTTTCTTGTGCGTTCTGAGCCAAGACGTTCTGTACGTTTTAGACCGGCGTGCCATGATTTGCAGTTGAATTGTATCAAAGGAAGCGCGCATTTTCTTGACCACTCTGTTAGTATCTGGAATTCTTTACCATGTAATTGTGTGTATAGTAATTTTCAAGGTTTTAAAAGGTATTTGAGATCTGATGGTTTTGTGACTTTGTTTTAATTATTGTCTCTTGTCTCTTCGCCTTTTCTTCCTTATCTCGCAGTCCCTCGTTTTACCTGTTTGGGTGTGGAT
The DNA here is from genome assembly GCA_030248155.1 of Sabatieria punctata. Classification (NCBI taxonomy): domain Eukaryota; kingdom Metazoa; phylum Nematoda; class Chromadorea; order Araeolaimida; family Comesomatidae; genus Sabatieria; species Sabatieria punctata. The sequence goes on from JASANB010005413.1 coordinate 24,943, forward strand.
TGTTGAGTAATAAACTGAACTGAACTGAAAACCTTTTTCCCCATAGAGTTTGCTTGTGGCCCGGCGGACAGAGACGGCGGCAAGCAGCAAGAGTTACCGTTGTGAAATCAACAAAGAACGCGTTTGTACATTAAAAGTGGTTGTGCTCTAGTAGGTTAATCCGAATCTTCGGTTTTCTACATCAGGTCAGGTGTATGTGCTTCAAGAACACTCTGTTTCACTTCACAGCATTGCAGAAGCCGAAACAATCTGAAATTGCATTTGGACCACTTTGGTACAGACCGCCTAAACAATGGGCCACTTTGATCGGGAGATACCAACGACGCACCGACCGGCACGCACCTAAAGAAAGACCAGTTCTCGGTTTCTTCGAATTTTTGGTAATATGGATTCGGATCCCCGGACCCCCGGACCCCCACCGAATTCGGACCCCCAGCCTGGTACGGAAAAATGGTTCTTAAGATTCGGAACCCCACCTCGGCCGTAGTTTCAATTTCACGAAAGTTTATTTGCAAAATTTTGGGGCACATTTTTGGACACATCGGTTTCGGTACGCGGACCATTCCCCCATCCGCCGACCACCCTAACTTTTGGCCTCAATTTCAAGCTGGAATTCAACTTTCTTCCGGTACCAATTTTTACTTTATTTCTTCTATTTTGGTGTATGATCTCTGTTGTTCTTCCGGTACCAATTTTCACTTTACTTCTTCTATTTTAGTGTATGATCTGTGCTAGTGCGTCTGGTCGCAAATTCTCTCTGGTAGATTGGAGTGCTGACGCAACTCTGTTCGGGCACTTTATACTTGATTCGATATTGCCATATGGTGTGTATTACATTTTTCCTTGTGTAGCGTAAGTACGATAAATCTTTTTAAATACTTCGTTATTATTGGGTCTACATGCGCGCGTGCTACTGTTGCTAAGTAAATTTATTTGAAATATAATTTAATTATAATTTACTTGTACTAGTAAATTTCTAAAAAAATTAATTGAAATTATACTTATAATTTACTTAAGGCAAAAATTCACTTTTAATATAATTGAAATTATAATTTACTTACCAAATAATTTACCTGGATTAGTAAATTTCTAAAAAGTAAAATTAAAAATATTATTACAATTTACTTAGCAACAATAGCGCGTACGAATATACTACTGTACTGTGGAACCAATGTTATGCTCTTTTCGAGCGAGAGATACAATGTAGTCTCGGCTAATGGGTTCAACAACGGCATTTCAATTCCCCGATACTATCAGGGTTCGTGCCGGTCAGGGGATTTAAAATTTGTCAGGGGATTTTGGGACTTATCAGCGTAAATTGCTGGCGTCACTACATAAAAACATGCATTCAGTAGGTTGTAGAAGCAGCAATGAAAGTGCATGTAATTCAGTCGATATCAGTGCGTTTTAGAAGGGTAATTTTTCAAAAATTTTCTCGCCCCGGTTGAACGGCCCAACCAAACCACTTCAAACAGTGGCGTATCCAAGTGGGTGTAGGGTGTGTACACCCCCTTTGCGGTGGAGGTAGGAAGAGAAAGTCTGTCAAAAATAAGCGAAACTAATGAATTATGTACCAAAACTGTTTATTTTGTGCTCAGAATACCTTTTAAATGCATTTTTGAAGGCTAAATTTTCAAAAATTTCACGGCCTGGTCGGGCAGAAGCCCAACCTGGCCACTTTAAGCTACTGAAACTTTTAATTTCTGTTAATTTTAAGCCTGGAATGTGTTTTAAACGCGTTTTTTAAGGCAAATGTTGCTAAATTTTCTTGCCCTGGTTGGGCAGCGGCCCAACCAGGCACTTTCAAAATTCTACACCCCCTTTCCGAAATCCTGGATACGCCACTGACTTCAAACTACTAAAACTGTTAGTTGTATGCTCAGAGTGCCTTTCAAACGCAATTTTCAATATTTTCTCGCATCTGGTTGGGCAGGCAAAATCGGGGGAATGTCAGGGGATTTTGGATCACCAGATTGGCACGACCTACTGTTGTTTGGTATTGGGTTTTCCGTTTGTGTATGTGTATGTGTATGTGTATACACATTTACCTTCGAATGTGTATGGTAATTTGTGTATACACATTCAGCAAAACAATGTGTATTTTTGTGTATATTTGTGTATGTGTATTGTACTGAAAATGCAAATTTTTTGGTAGATTTTCTGTAAGAAATGCTAGAAAAATCGAATCTCTCAGTGTCTGCTGCTTTAAACCTTGGATAGCTTTGAAGTCCAGTTACTTAGGCCCTTTGAAGGCTTTATGAGGACATCTACTGTTTATTACTGTGGCAAAAACATCGAAATTTTACGTTTCTGTTCGAGATTTTATCGATTTTTGCCGATCAAATACACATACACAAAAATACACATTTTGAGTACTGTTTGTGTATGGTAATGTGTATCGAATTTTTCAATGTGTATGTGTATGTGTATACACACTGAAAAAACAATGTGTATTTTTGTGTATGGTAAATGTGTATGTGTATGCACAAACAACAGTAGCACGACCCTGACTATGATGAGTTTTAGATTCATATATGCAGTAGTAGCTCCCTCGCTAGCAAAGGTTTCTAGCACAATTCTTATTCAGATCCGATCCGATCCGATGTGCGGGGGCCTTACGGCCTGCGATCAGACTCGAGGTCCATTTCGCTTCCCCGTGATTCGTCATCTCGGACGTTGCCCTTCTTTCACTGCCAGCCACTCCTAGCCATGCTGCTGGGTGCCGGTCACCAGGAGGGCGGCCGGCGTGTCGATGCCATGATGCTGACAGCTCCCGACGGCCGAGGGCTACCCGGCATAGTTGGTTTCTCAGACAGCTTCTGACATCGTAGATGTTCTTCCCAACGCGGCATGCTTTGTGGAGCGGCTTCGGTGCAACGGCAGATCCAGTTGGTTCCCATTTTACCTACTCGCTGTAACCAGCTTTCGGTGGCCTGGGTGGAGCGTTGTGCCGACGACCAACTCTTTGCAGCAAGAAACTTGCCGCGCCGAGAGGATGAACCACTTCAACCGCTAGGGATGCAGGGGCCGCCGTGACTCAGAGGCAGCGAGCTACCCACTGAGCCAACGACGCGGCTCTTATTCAGATTTGATGTACTTACTTTCAGTGGAGCTCAGCGACAGAGTGAAGAAGTCAGTTTTTTTGCTCTCCTCCCTGCCGTATGGTATTTCTCATTACATTTTAATTATTTTTATCTGAGAAATACTTTGTTGTGCTCTATTTTTTTGCAAGTTTCTCTGTTTACTGCAATGCTCAATGTTGTCCTCCCGCTTTAACTGTTACGCAGCTTTTTTACTCACCGCCAATTCAAGCATTTTTGACAATTTCGTTTATCTGATGCTTAATTTATTTCTATGACGTGCAGTTTGCTGGGAAATACGTTACGCAAAGTCATCACATAATGATCATATACGAACGAATTTACAGCGTTACAGTAATTGATAAAATCAGAGCTTAAAGCCTAAAGTTATGGTGGTCGGCGGATGGGGGGAATGGTCCGCGTACGGAAACCGAGGTGTCCAACAAATGTGCCCCGAAATTTGCAAATAAAACGGCGTGAAATTTAAACTACGGTCCCGGTGTGGGGTTCCGAATCCACAAACCGTTGTTTCCGTACCAGGCTGGGGGTCCGAATTCGGTGGGGGTCCGGGGGTCCGGGGATCCGAATCCATATTACCAAAAATTCGAAGAAACCGAGAACTGGTAATATGGAATATGGATTCGGATCCCCGGACCCCCGGACCCTCACCGAATTCGGACCCCCAGCCTGGTACGGAAACAACGGTTTGTGGATTCGGAACCCCACGTCGGGACCGTAGTTTAAATTCCCGAAAAACACCTCGGTACGCGGACCATTCCCCCATCCGCCGAACACCCTAACTTTAGGCCTCAGTTTCAAGCTGATGCTTAGGTTCAGGTTTAGCTGGGTGCAGGTTCAGAATGCTCTGATTATATAAATTACTGTAACGCGGTAAATTCGTTCGTATAATCATTATGTAATGAATGACTTTGCGTAACGTATTTCCCAGCAAACTGCACGTGATAGAAATAAATTAAGCATCAGCTAAACGATTGTCAAAAATGCTTGACTTGGTGGTGACGGTGAGTAAAAAAGCTGCGTAACAGTTAAAGCGGAAGGTCAACATTGAGCATTGACAGTGAACAGAGAAACTTGCACAAAAATAGAGTCCAACAAAGTATTTCTCAGATAAAAATATTTAAAATATAATGAAAGATACCATATGACAGGTAGGAGAGCAAAAAAACTGACTTCTTCACACTGTCGCTGAGCTCCACTGAAAGTACATCAAATCTGAATAAGAATTGTGCTAGAAATCTTTGCTAGCGAGGGAGCTACTACTGTATATATGAATCTGAAACTCATAATAGTCAGGGTCGTGCCAATCTGGTGATCCAAAATCCCCTGACATTCCCTCGATTTTGCCTGCCCAACCAGATGCCAGGAAATTTTGAAAATTGCGTTTGAAGGGCACTCTGAGCGTACAACTAACAGTTTTAGTAGTTTGAAGAGGTTTGGTTTGGCCGCCCAAGCAGGGCGACAATTTTCTAAAAAATCAACCTTCAAAAACGCGTTTGAAAGGCATTCTGACCAAAACAACTGACAGGTTTAGTAGTTTGAACAGGTTGGTTGGGCCGTCCAACCAGGGCAAGAAAATTTTTGAAAAATTACCCTTCTAAAACGCACTGATATCGACTGAATTACATGCACTTTCATTGCTGCTTCTACAACCTACTGAATTCATGTTTTTATGTAGTGACGCCCGCAATTTCCGCTGATAAGTCCCAAAATCCCCCTGACAAACAGGGCTACCCCATTGAAGGGCTCTGAAAAGAGCGCGGGATGTCCTGAGCTGTCCGAAAGGACAGTCGAACTGATAAACAAACAAACAAACAATGAAGGAAACAAATTATAAATCCCCTAACCGAATCCGAACCCTGATAGTATCGGGGAATTGAAATGCCGTTGTTGAACACATTAACCGAGACTACATTGTATCTCTTTCGCTCGAAAGGAGCATCATATTGGTTCCACAGTACTGTAGTATATTCGAACGCGTACGCGCGCAAGTAGACCCAAACGAAGTATTTAAAAAGATTTATCGTACTTCGGCTACATAAGGAAATGTGTAATACACACCATATGGCAATATGGAATGAAGTATAAAGTGCCCGAACAGAGTTGCGTCAGCACTCCAATCTACCAGAGAGAATTTGCGACCAGACGAACCAGCACAGATCATACACTAAAATAGAAGTAAAGTGAAAATCGGTACCGGAAGAACAGCAGAGATCATACACCAAAATAGAAGAAATAAAGTCAAAATTGGTACCGAAAGAACAGCAGAGATCATAAACTAAAATAGAAGAAGGAAAGTGAAAATTGGTACCGGAAGAAACTTGAATTGCAGCTTGAAACTGAGGTCTAAAGTTAGGGTGGTCGGCGGATGGGGGAATGGTCCGCGTACCGAGGTGTCCAAATGTACCCCAAAATTTTGCAAATAAAATTTAGTGAAATTTAAACTACGGCCCTAGGTGGGGTTCCGAATCTTCAGAACCATTTTTCCGTACCAGGCTGGGGGTCCGATTTCGGTGGGGGTCCGGGGGTCCGAATCCATATTACCGAATTTTTCCGATGCGATGACGGGCAAGGGCCCCTGTATTGCTAAAATCGAAACTTTTGGAAACTCGGCGGTTGCGGGTTTCCAAAGTACGGAACAATGTATATTTTCGGTTCAGTTGTTGGAAATACACTATTACAACGCTGCTAAGACCCTCAGAATGCTGTTCACTGCTTCTAGTAACTCTACGCATTATTTATTGAATAAACGTTTATTTTAGTGATTCTGACCCTTCGTTTTAGTTATGCTCTATGCAAATTTTTGCTTGGATCGGCGCAAGTAATAATAGTTAGTTTGGCGGTTCGCAAACGCAGCTTAACTCCAGCGAGCCTTGTTGTCAATTCCTCGTTCTGTGTTGCTTTGCCTTTCGCGCTCGTAATTTCTTGTACAATGCCGGTAAACTGGAATAACCCAGATATCAAGAATTTGTTACGTTCTTACATCAGAGGAGAGTTTGAGGAAAATCAGAGTGACGTAGCAAAGAAGATCGTTGAAGCCGCAGGCACAAAGCCGCCGCCTAAAGGCACCATAAGCAAACATTTGACCAAGCCCAGTCAGAAACGTTAGAGATGATGGCAGCGATTCTGAATTGTCCCCTTCCGGTTTTGAAGAGTCGGATTAGCGTTTTTCTCACATTCGTACTTTGCTAATAAGCTACTGAAGTTTATTGTTTGCAGTATCTCAACCAATATTAACAGCTTTGTAGTTGTTTTCTTTGTTTTTTGACGTGATTGTTATACTTGCACGAAAAATCGATAATCGATATCGATTTCTACAGTGATCGTAGCCAATTGTAAATGTGACAGTTGAAATCAGCGTGCCAGGAAACCCTAGTAGGATGTCTCTCGCAATGACAACCCGCCGACCCACCACTTTTCATGTCAGATTGGTGGTGGTTTGACTTAAGCTAAATTAACAAAAAATCGCTTGATAATCGTGTTATTTGTCGTTTTCAGCATCCTCAAGCACTTCAATAAACGCGATCCTGGTGCGGCCGTAGTTTAAACTCACCACCGCATTTATTATTCCCGCAGCAATACAGGCCCCCCGTCCCTGCGATGACCTTTTTTCATGGACGACTAAAAACTACTGGACTGATCACGCTCCTGACCGCTAATACATACTTAGGGTAACTTTACAAGTCCATATCTTTGGAACCGTTCCACCTACAAAAAATATAAATACATCTTTAGAATCCTGACGGTATCAGCAATCAAACGCAGTGCTCAAATCACTTTAAAACCCACTACAAAAAAGTTGATTTTTTTCCATCGCGCATTTTAGGATTACCAATCAATATTGCGCAGATTAGGTTGCACCACAGTACAGAGCTCGGCCCCCTCTACAACTTTGGTCGCGCCCTAAGGCAACTAAGGCCCAAAGCGCTCCAACGCATCCGTAAGGAGTTATTTGCAAAAAATTCTGAATTCATTTAACTTTGAAACGGAGTCAGTAATCTTGTTATGTGCGCTAACTCATAGCTAATTCCAGGAAATATGTATAAGAAAGAGATCATTTATTTTAGCGTAAAGTGCAGTTACGTGCGCGCGTATGTGTAGTTGTCTGTTCTGTTTATTTACTTTAGCCGCCTACCTTCAACGACGGTGTGTATCGATTTTTCTGGCCGCGCCTGTCTGCTTGTTTGTTGTCTGGCACTGACAGTGTGTGCTGGTGAGGCTCGCATGGCTTGCGGCCACGAGTTTCTTGCTTGTCGGTCGGCCGGTTTGTTGCTGTTTGGTTTAGTGTGCACCCATAGGTATTATTCAAGACTGAATAGTTAAAGATTTTCTGCTACGCTGTAGTGATGCTTCTTGCTTCACGCGTTTCCTGCGCATTAACTGTTCTTGCTGGAAATTGTGTTGGGCCACCCATTAACCTTAATTGTTCTGCTTCTTTTTACCTACCTACTCAGTTTTCTTTCTTCTATTAGTGAATGAGATAAGGGTAGAAAAGTGTCATGAGATTTGGCCTGCCCCCGGTTTTTTCTGTGTTCCTTTTCCATTCATGTTATCGGTTCGGTACTAGATACAATCTAGGTAACCCATCTCATTGATTTCTTTCATCCTTTTTTACGCTATTCCCCACCCATTGCAGATACATAAGCCGAAGCTGGCTTTTTTCACATTCGCGCTTAACGGGTTCGTTTTTTCTGTGGGATATGTAGATCTATTGTTTTATAGCGTTTCAGAGTGCAATGCCCTTGACGTGCTCTCTACTCGGCTGCAGAACTGGCTACAAACACGAACCAAAACAGCCAGGTGTTAGTTTGCACGAGTTTCCAAAAGGGCCCCCATCCGAACTAAGTATCTGTCAGAAATGTTCATTCATTTTACACCTGATGACTATAAATAAACTCAAGAGCATGATACGAACCCAAGTCGTACGTCTCATCGTTCATGTTCTGAAGTCAGAGGCTGTACCTAGCGTTTTCAAGCAGTACCCACCGCATAAGCAACCCAAGCCTCCACAGAAGCGCCATGCAGCAGCAACTTCCAAGGCACGCATTTCAGCCATTCAAGCTGAACAAGAAGCAGAGATCAAAGCGTTTCTTGAAATGGACAGATTGCATTCGATTGACGATGTCGTTGCTGCACTGAAGTTAGTTTTTGCCTTTGTTTGTTAAAGGGGATTGATTAAGCATTGTTTAACTGTGATTAGGGCAGGACACCTAAAGATCTTAAACTGCCTAGTAGTACATGTACGTATGTTTGGTAGTTCTCTGCAGGGTCACTAGTTTGCCCGAGTCCTCGTCACTAAATTTTTTAAGTGCATGTGTAAAAACCTCGTCAAGAAGCTCACTGCTTCTGGTGTTAAACGCAGTGCGCAAGCCAAGATAACAAAGTTTGGATGTAGTCGGTAACTGTATGTAATGCTACTTTCATTCTCCTGTGATTTTGGTCCAGTGTTCATAATATCTTGTCTGATATTCGTATTTCCGGTCGCTTCTCCGCTGTTAATGCATGTTTCCCATGCATTCAATATATTCAGGGTTTTTTTGCAAGTAACTCCTTATGGATGCGTCGGAGCACGTTGGGGTTTATGACCAAAGTTGTAGAGGGGACCGAGCTCTGTACTGTGGTGCAACCTAATCTGCGCAACATTGATTGGAAATCCCAAGATACGCGATGATAAAAAAATCAACTTTTTTGTAGTGGGTTTGAAAGTGATTTGAGCACTGCGTTCGATTGCTGATACCGTCAGGATTCTAAAGATGTATTTATATTGTTTGTAGGTGGAACGGTTCCAAAGATATGGACTTGTAAAGTTACCCTAAGTATGTATTAGCGGTCGGGAGCGCGATCAGTCCAGTAGTTTTTAGTCGTCCATGCCTTTTTTATTCGGGCAGAGGGGCGACGATAATCACTGGGACGGAACTCTGGAATGGAATGGAACGGCCATGATAATCGCTGGAATGGAACGGAAATCACTGGAATGACAAATTAGACCGTCAAAATGCTCTACTGAGCTATTCCTGCAACTATTTACTAGACTGTATTCAAAATATGCAAAATAAGACTGTACGCAAGTGCAATGGTTTGACTTTTAAGGAATGAAGAAATTCGGAGGCGAACCAATCACCCAAATTGGCCCAGATAAGCAGATTAAGATGGTATACAGTAGACACTGAAACGCATGATGACTCTAGACGCATACCCGAGACTGTTAGATGAATACCATTGGCGAGACCTTGGCTGGAAAAGACCGATTCGGCGCCCAAAAACCAGCTGGAAAGACACAATCCGAGATGACCTGAAAGAGATACGTGCAAACCCTGAGAACCGACAGCAATGGAGGCGGGCTCTGCACTCATTGAGGCTCCGCAATGCCCCGACCTAGGAGAATGCGAATTAAGTCAAGTAAGTCATGCAAAATATGGATCAAAATCTAATTGGAAAACGTTGCGATTGGGATATTTTGGTAGTGGAAACTTGTTTTGTTCGATTTGAAGGCATAGGAGGCTATTTCCTCCACATGTCGATCACCCTGAATTTAAGCCTTATTTTCAAGCTTTAAGCTTAAGTTCAGATTTAGGATAAAGAAATAAAGTCTTCTAGGTGGGGGAATGGGTTGGGAATCTGAACAAAACTACGCATCTGCCAAGAAATGTTTTCCATTGTTTAAGAAGAATTAACGCGATTATGGCAGCACTGTACTCAATCAAACGCTCTAAAGAGCCATCCAAAAATTACGTCATGGCATTTTAACCGTTTTTGTGCCCACCTTCCCTGGTGATGGGTTGTAATAATTTGCTAAGCCACTCCCGTCCTAATTACGTAATGATTTGGCTACCCCCAATTTTCAAATTTTTTTGGAGATTTGCAATAGAATTTTATTCTCAGTTGCCGAAAAAATGTCTGTCATGCAGGTTTGTGTAGTACTGTGGTTTGATTTACTGAAAACTACAACGTATATTCTGGGTTCAAGCCCAGCGTTCTGATACAGATGAAACAAAACTGATTTTATGTTGGATTTTAGTGATACAGTAGTCTGAAAGAGGCCAAATTGAAAACATTTTTTCAGATTTTGTCGTATAATTACACTCAAAAGCGTCTAATGCGTGAAGTTATACTGTACCCTTATAAAACACTTGCACAGATTTCAAAGACCGTAATTGTTGACCAAATAAGTTGAAATTTGGAACATAGGTGCCAAATCCTTGGAGTTTTGTGTTAAACTTTGGTGCACCAGACTTGACCCCTAATCCTGAGAAATTCAAGTATTTGTGAAATTTAGTAATACAGACTGTCACTTAACGCCGTTTATGGTACTGGCACCATATATCAGTCCATGGCAGCTTTCGTAAAGCTTTAGAGGATTTTGATTTAACTCCGTACCTGAAGGGTGGGGCATTGGCAGCCGTATAACGGCCCAGCCCGCCCTCTGCTGTTCAGCATAGTGCGAGATTCATTGGGTGTTTTGTTGCTAATAGTAAAATTCATTCATTCATTCATTCATTCATTCATTCATTCATGATTTTGGAAGTTGTAGAAGTGCTAATTTTAAATCCCATAAAATTCATCTAAATCGATTTCACCGTCAAGAAGACATTGTGAAGCTATGGAACACAGTTCCATAACTCTACCAATAAGGGAAATGCGCTAAAAATTTTGTTTTCATACAAAATTTGTGCTGCAAAAGTGTGAATCCAAATGTTAGAGAAAAAACGGGCTAAAACGCAATTCAAGGCATTCTGGACCTTTGTGAAATTTTGGATGCCTCCTCTGGGCGAAACCGAACTCTACTCGACCCAACCATGACGGAAAACCCTATTACCCCTCCCCCAGGCAGGCCTCGACCTGTTACATGTACTGTATGGTTCAGAGATTGGTTTTCTTTTCTTTTTGTTGCCTCTCAAGAAGGATATCCAGCTGCTTTGCTTAGTCATCTGCGTTTGGAAGGAGAAATTTCAAAAACGTGGACGTCTCCACGGTCTTCTCCCATAGGTCCCTGGTTGACAGAACCATAGGGTGGTAATACAGTTAAAGAAATGACTGACACTGTGCGGTCCAACGCCACAGTCCGGGCAGAGTTTCATAAAAAAATCTAATACATATGTCGTTCCATTCCATTCCAGTTATTATCATCACCCTGGGCGGAGTCCTATTTTGGAAATCTTAGGCAAAGACGGTCGAATGTGGTGTCAAATGACTTCCCCCGACCTGCAGATTATTCGTAGCCACCTTTTCATACTTTTTTGCATCGACTATTAAAATTTCCCCTGACTTTCAGCTGACAAATTTTTGAACTGTCGCTTGGCTTAATATTAACGGGCGTTAACCCGAGAATTAGGATGAGACAATATACAGGGTGTGCCAAAAAAAAACAACCCAGCAGACTTTTTGCTGTAGCAACCGCAAATCTCAACCGATTTGAATGAATCCTTTTTTAAATGAAAGACAAATAAATTCTTGAAAGATTGATGTAACGTTTATTAAGATAGCCTGCTTAATTCCTGAGATATTTGCCCTCAAAATCAAAACAGAGATTTTGGCAGTGAACAAGAGTGATAAACACAACCCGGCAGATTTTTTTACTTTTCCAACCATGAATCTTAACCGATTTGAATGAATCCTGTTTTGAATGAAAGATTGATAAATTCTTCAAAGATTGGTGCAATTTTTATTGAGATTCACAGCTTAGTTCTTGAGATATTTGCCTTCTAAGTCGAAACAGATTTTGGCAAAGAACAAGAGCGATTCCGTTGCACTTCATAATAAAGCAGATTCCTACTGCTTAGGGCTAATGACACTTTACTGTTGAAGTGAACCGAGTTTGTGTGTCACCAGTAAAGCCTCCAATAGCCCTCAGCAGTAGCAGGAATCCGTTTTATTACGAAGTGCAGCGGAATAATAAAAAATCCATCTTGTTCACTGCCAAAATCACTGTTTTGAATTTGAGGGTGAATATCTCAGGAACTAAGCAGAGTACATTAATAAACGTTACATCAATCTTTCGAGAATTTATTTATCTTTGATTTAAAAAAGGACTCATTGAAATCCGTTGAGATTTGCGGTTGCTACAGCGAAAAATCTGCTGGGTTGTTTTTTTTTGGCACACCCTGTATTTTGGATCATAACTCCTTGAAAATCAAGGCAAAACGGAGGTAATAAGAAATTTCGGACGACGTTTCGAGAGAGCGATGGGTGCGGAACGGATGGAGGACGCGGAAACACGACCAAAATTTTTTAATGTTACAGTAGGCTGCCAAGAAGCCTTAGTGTTTCATCTGAAATATCACAAGTTTGGCAATCCTTTAGAGTAAAACCCCGCGCAAGTTGATGTACTGCGTGCGCAATACAGTACAGACAGAAAAAATACAGTTCTATTTCCATTCTTGCTTGACTATGTCGGCGGCTTTTTCAGCTAACATCATTACTGGAATGTTGGTATTCCCGGAAACAGTATCTGGGAACACCGAGGCATCCACAACTCGGAGACCTTTCACGCCGTTAACTCTAAACCAGCCAAAAACGTTTAGAGTCCATTATTTGCAAGCTTGGTCAACCTTAATTTTGAATCCACCACTGCTTGTTCTACATTGGCAGGTCCCATCCGACACGTACACATGGGATGGTAGACAGTGGTGGCTGTGGTGCGCACAGAACATGCAAACCACTCTTCTGAGAGAATTGAATGTCCCTCGCAACCAGGCAACACGCCCTCTGTCGACTGAACATTGAACGGCTTTAGTGGCTCCGATGACGCCAATTTATGTGCCACTGTCATGCCTTGAAAATCATAGTAATCAAACTCCGCGTAAACTGGGACATTTTACTACCTTTCACGAGAACATCAACATCATTTTGTTCTTTTAGGTATTGAGGGTCGATGAGTGGTGGACCAGTGGGATCGGATTTGTTCAATCGGATATATCCGGTGCTTTCAGGATGATTCAACGAAACCAGTAACATGAATGGGTGCTGGTCATCACGCAATTCTGAGATGCTTGCTGGCCATACCTATAGTACTTAGTACATACGTACCAACGCACAGTTACAGTATATGAGATGGTGCATACATGTACCGTGTGCGGTTCGGTTGGGGATTGCCCCTTCCGATCTATCTAAAAAGAAATTCTTGGGCCAAATTTTTGCCACTTGAAAACTGACCCCAATTTTCAGGCGTCAAATTTGAACATAAATATCTCACGAACCCTTTATCGGATCTATCCCAACTTCATTAGGTTAACCAATCTTTATACGGACTTGAAAACCCTGCAGAGGTCAGCTTTCTAGCACTGGGTTAAAATCTGGCGGTTTTTTACTTTCAGTGAACATGAAAATTTGGAACCCTGAAAAACGAGGGTGTCAGTCCCAGCACAGAAAGGAGGGCTATACGAACTACATAGTGGGGTCATAGATTACAATCAACTAAGACAACACAATGAGCACCTACAATGTAGATTAGGCTTTATAAGGACAGCACCACCCTCATTTTTAGCAATGCTAATTTTTCACCTTCACTGAAAAAAAAACCACCAGATTTTAACTGGTTGTGCTAGAAAGCTCACCTCTTCAGAGTTCTAAGTCCCTTGTAGAGATTGATTAACCTACAAAATTTGGAAAAAATCCGATGAAGGATTCGTGAGATATAATATTGTATGTTTAAATTCAACGTCTGAAAATTGGTGTCATTTCATTTCTGAAGGGCACAAATCCAGGCTACAAAAGGTTAGGAATTGGCTAAAACTAAATGTAAACAAATAATAATAATCGTGTCAAAAATCCTTTCATTCGGTTGAAAATTGACGGAATGGCAGCCATTTGAAATTATTCGGAACACTCGAAAAGAAAAAGACTGGCGACATACACTGTACATGGGCCAGGGGGTTGGGGGTTTTGCCCACCCCCAACTTGGCTCGACCACCAAACGACCCCACCCTCCCACCTGAAGCCGACTTTTGTTCCTGACCCCACCCACCAAAATGGCCGCGACCCCATACTGGTAGGCCCACCCCCAAATTTTGAGATTTTGACTACAACGAATCCGTTTTTCCGGCCCATGTATGCTATACGGTCTTTTTTATGGCCAACACTGTAGAAATCACCTACTGGAGCATCCATGACATTAACAACCACTCGGAAAATTGACATATTTAAACTTGTTTTCCTAAGCCTAAGCCTTGGGGAGCATTTTCCATTTTCGAACTTTCAAACTTCTTAGTTAGGTAGTACGTAGACGATTTTTGCCCGCCCGGTTACACTTACGGTTAAGGTTAAGCACGTACGTGCATATGCATGGAATATTGTTTTTCAGACGCAAAGACGTTACCTCCTCTCGAAGATTAACCAAGTGTGAGAATCTGCCTTCTGCAAACGGGTCTAACGGGAAATAATAAATTTGTAGGTCTGACTCGTAATTAGACAGGCCGGACGAAAGAAACAGAAGCTTCTCTATTGAAGAATGCGAGAGCACACCTAAAGGTTGCCGGTACAATACTTCATTCTAATCGTTCCTTAACTCTACCTTGGCCTTTCATAAGGTAGTCAAAAACAGCACTGAAGCCAAGCTTAACTAAATTTCGGCTATTAATTACAGCGGACCCATCGGTGGTGGCATAATACAGAGCGCTGATCATGTGATCTTTAAGATTCTGCCCAACATGAGGAGAGTGCAGCACTATTGGAATCTAAATTACGTCGGTTAAAGTGAGACCCATAGAAAATAAATAACTAACATCATTCTCTTCTAAATGGTTGAGCGGACCAATCCCTGACAACATGAGAATTTGCGGACTGTTCACTGCACCAGCAGAGAGAACAACTTCTCTGTTCGTTAGAACTCGGTGACGCTGTCCAGCGAACACGTAATCTACACCAGTTGCTCGCTTGTCCTCATCAAACGACACCTGAATACACTGTCTTACCATCATACTACATTGTATATAAGTCACAGACAAAAGAAACTGTAACCTTTGTCACGTGAGCTCCCGTGACCACATGAAGGTTATTTCTAGTTCGCATCGCTGGCAATAAGTAGGAATTATACGAGCTCTGACGAACACCGTTCAGTATGCTTAGTTGACTGACCGAGATCCCTAAATATTTAAGCAATCAGAACATTGTTAGTAATCTCGTACGGAGGACTGACATACTCATTTAACGTGCTTGATACAGTACGTACGTGAACAGTACGTAGTATGAATGCAATCTGTGTATCATGTACCTTGCTGGTGGCCACTATTGTAATCCAGATTAAAAAATAATCCAAGAGTTTCTGCGGCTTTGATCAAGCTATTGCCAATCTTGGTCGAAGGTGCCAGGTTAACCCCGACCGGGCCATGCAATCCGCGCAGTGCAGAATCGGCAGAAAACTGCACAGACTCCAGCTTGCTGAAGTAGGGCAGAACTTCTTTCCAACTCCAACCTGGACAGCCACGCTCGGTTGCCCATCTGTCGTAGTCTTTGCTGTTACCACGTGTGTGCACCATATAGTGCAGTACACTTGTACCTCCCAGCACCTTTCCTCGAGGCCATCTTGACTGCTGAAGCACACGCGAGTATGCTTTACTTTCTTTTATGAGAGTCAGTATGTACGTACGTATGTATGCTGTAAGAGTACTTACTTACAGAGAATTCTGTTTAAACAAGCGTCGTATGTACAGACAGGTGTCCCAGAATTAACTAGCCCAAAACAAATTACATATCTCGAGTACGGATGGGTTAAAAACCTTGAATTTATGTTTTGGGTAGTGTATGAAAGTTTTTATGAAAATTTTTTTTGGATTTCATGACCAATGAAGTGAAAATTCGTTCGCGTTGTTCTAGCCGGCCATATGCGATCTCTGAGAGATTGATGACATCGAGTTCATCCAGGACGGACCACCTCCACATTTTGCGAAGCCTATGCGCGAGTAGCCACTCACGACACGTTCACTGATCAATCAATTGGTCGCCGAAAACCCCGACCTGGCCCGTGTGGCTTTTACCTCTGGGCACACTGGAAGGAGCAAGTCTACCGCAAGTCATACAAGGATGCCAATGAGCTGAATAATGGAATCAGAAAAGCCTGTGCCTCTGTGTTCCAGCTCCACATCAAGAGAACACCGTTGACTTTCAAAGAACGACAGCAGAGTGATTTATGTCAATATACGTACGTACGTACATGCAGAATATCACTTTCCGATAAACATCGTTATTTTTATGCTTTACTCTGGTATATGACAAGTGTTTTTTTATAAAAAACTTTCGCAAATCCGTTCTCGAGATTTCTTTAGGGCTAGCTAATTCTGGGATACCCTGTACATACGGATACAGTCAATGCACGTGGCAGTAGCAGCAACGAAACCTTTGACTGTTATAACCCTTTCGAAACGACCTTAGGCAAAAACGAGCAAAATATTTTTGTCTCCAAATAGAGCCCACTTCAAAAATAGCTAACAAAGATATTTCAGATTTATGCAAGGGTTTCAAGTCGAGACCTCTGATTCAACCAAATCAAATCCAACCTGATTGTGAAGTCCGTAAGAAGAATACTGTTGCGGTACAGTTTTGTACTGCCAGTCAATAGAGGAAAGCTGCAAGAGCGGCACCAAACCAGGAATGTGTGAGTGCGGATAGGAACTGCCATCTTCTCCGGCCTCTAACAACAGAACCGAAACAGTCGGGTCCTCACTTAGCCGAGCCGCCAAGACGGCACCCGCACTTCCCGCGCCAACTAAATTCGGCTATTTGTTGTTAGGGCATTGTAGCGCTATCGTACCTATTATGTACTCATACTGCGGATTCAACTGTTTCGGCGTTTTAAACTGCGGTGTTCCGGAAAACAACCAGTAATAGACCAGAACAGCTGCACCAGTTGTTAAAAGAGCTGCACGATACATTTAGCACAACCAGCAGCAAGAAAGCAAAGCTTGTTCAGTTAAAAGAAATATCACCATGAGCAAAAAAGCTAGTTGCTACGGCAGCTACCGATCAGTTTAACCGACTTTTCCCAGTTTAGATTTTTTATCTATAAAAATTGAGGTCGCCACACTCTAGGTGGTGGCCATCACAGATAAGATAAATACAGTTAAATCACAAACAGTAAAGCTAGCAGGTGCTTACACAACTTTCTACATATGACGGTCGAGTAGTCAATAACTCAACTAGGCACATGACGTCACGACGTGCACACAACATTATTATCTGGCCAATCAATTTCATCTAACAAAGAATCTCGACTATAAACTCTTAACGGCAGTTTCGGCGATCGGCACGAAATAGTCGGAATCATTGATTTTCACCAACAAAATCACCACTCCGATGTGTGAGCGCTGAGCACTGACCGGGTTGGACGGCGTCCACCTGTGCACCACCTCGCCCTCCGCAAATTTCTCCGGCTTCCAGCCCTGCCATCCCGACGCGCCCCCCTTCTTCCTCCAATCCTCGTCCGGCCACACCACCACCGGCTGCCCAGTAGCGCCCAGCGGCTCGTTGAGGCGCCAGAAAACGCCGGCAACATCCATCACGCACACTCTGCGCTCAGTCAAAGCACCGACCGAACTAGCCTCCTTGTCTCTATTGTGCAAGGACACGTGTACTCTGCCGTCCGTGCCCAACACTACCAGAGACTCCTGACCACTGGTCGAGTCGTCCAGGTCACTGCGAATGGCGCTGGTGCTGCCTTCCACTTCCGACAGACGACACCGACGCATTTTGTCCAGACTACTGTCCGAGCGGCGTTTGATCGGCTGCGAGTGAGAGCGATGCAACGACTGGCTCGGACCGCGGTAGCTGATCGGTGGGAAGGTGCAGCTAGAACGCTGACTCAGGCTAGACAGTGCCTCTTCTACCGTTGGCTGCATGGTTACAGGAGGAGGCGGAGGTGGTGGCGGCGGAGCTTCGTTCTCGGGCGGCAGCTGAGCAACTGTTCTATCCAGTCTGACAGTGTTGGTCTGCGGCAAAGACAAGTTAGAACTGCCGCTGGTGCCGCAATGCGTGGTCAGCCAACTCCACACACTGCCTACGCCGCGACCGATCAGGTCGAGCGTGAACGGCGGTCCAACGATTGTAGACAGCTGAGCGTGACTTTCCACAAAGGAGGTGGTCAGCGGACTGACGTAGATCGGGTAGCCGATTGGCTGGTCGGCCGAGGAGTTGATCATGTTGCGCAGCACCTGACGGGCGTTCTGAATCGAGCCGCGCTCGGGGTTACGGTTGCGCAGAAAAATCAGCTCCTGCTGCTGGCCGGACCAGAACGAACGAACGCACTCCTTGTTCAGTTTGATTACGCGAAAGGTCAACTGACGACGGTTCAACATCATTATCTGAAACAAACAGTACGCTACAGAAACAGCCACAACTAGCTGTCGTCTAGTCGTCGGTAAGAAAACTGAAATCTACTGGGTGTCCCAAAAATGACAACATTTCTTTTTGCTGCCAGATTTTTAAACAATTTAAAATATTTCACAAAATCTAGACTAAACTGACTGAAACTTGAAATACAGGTGCCAAATTGGGGAAAATTTTGTTTGTTAAAGTTTGGTTCACCAGGTCTGACTCGACCCTAGAAATTGAAGAATATGTGAAATTTATTAATTCCACGATGCCTACTCAAATAGCGTTAAAAACTGGAAACTTTTCTTTTTACTGTCAGTACCACGAATATTCGCCAAATAACCTGATATTTATTTGTATAAACTCTGCAAAACTGTGGAACATTTTATGCATACATGTAACTGGTGATCCGCCAAAGGGGGAGGGGGCTGGGGGTCTGAGCCCAAATTCTAGGGCGGGGGTTGGACACTCAAATACTTTTAACGAAATCTTGATTTTAGTAAAATATTTTTTTTTATCCATCCCCTGAACCCCCATCAGCCGCCGCTACTCCGTTCAACCCCGTCAGGATTTTAAGCTATACCATACCCACAGCAGAAGTTATAGAACCGGTCATTTGCCAAAGGAAGAGGATATGGTGCCGGGGGAGTCTGAGCCCAAATTCTTGGGGAGGGGTTGGGTACTAAAAATCGTCAAAAATCGCTAACTTGGGCTCAAATACAGCGAAAAGCGCTGTTTTACATAACGGGAAAATCGTCTGGGGGCGATGGGGGGTCTGACCTAAATCGGGTGGGAGGCACATCCCCGGATCCCCTGTTACATGTATGATTTTATGCATTAAAATTTCATGCATTGAGAATGACATAGCCTTGAGAAAAGAAGGATTATCGAGATCATACATGTAACAGGTCCCGGCCAACCCGGGGAGGGGGGTTTCCGTCAGGTGGGGATTCGAGGGGGTTTCGCCCTGAGTGGGTCCAAAATTTCAAATAGCTCCAAAACGCCTGAAAATGCGTTTTAGCACGTTTTTCTCAGTAAGGAGGCAAAAAATCGCTATTTTAAGCTGCTAAGTAGCGTTTTAGAGCTAAAAACAAGCAAAAAACGATAAAAAAGGCGTCAAAAACAGCCATTTCTCTTAAACATCAGCAGTGGAAACGGCAAATTCGATTTCCAAAAGGCTTTTTCA
Source organism: Sabatieria punctata (assembly GCA_030248155.1). NCBI lineage: Eukaryota > Metazoa > Nematoda > Chromadorea > Araeolaimida > Comesomatidae > Sabatieria > Sabatieria punctata. Next base: position 44,527 of record JASANB010005413.1, read on the forward strand.
GGCGAATTTTAAGCTAAAAATTTATTTCTGAGCCAGTTTGATAGTACTGGAGCTGCTACTAGTACCCGCACTTTTGGGACGGGGTCCCTAAACTTTACTCTGGGGGTTGGCCTTTCTAGCTAGGGGTAACCCACAAACCCCTTAGTACATGTACGTATGATCCAGATCAACTGTACTTCTGTTCTGCTTACTAGAAAAAATACAGATTTTCAGGAGCACATAAAATTCCCTGTATTCTGGAACCTATTGTATGTTTCAAATTTCAGCAAAATTCAATCAAAATTTGCGCAAAAATAAATTTTGCATTTTTGGAACAGCCTGTACTTTGTAGTCATCGTTTCCGTCGTCGAAAACATGTCTCAAAGCCAACAGCGAGGGGGTGTTGGCCAGTATGGCTTGTCTCCAGGCAGGGTCGTGTTCATGCGAAATAAACAGATTGGCTTCATGGTTAGTTATCCGCTCGAACAACGAGGCCGGCTCTTCAAAGTCGTCGGGAGCCGTGAAGTGGTCCTGGTGCAGTTTGAGAGCCATGCGCACGGCCGGCGCAATGATGCACCGCAGCAGGTCCATATCGGCGAACACCCACTCGTCGCGCGCCGACGTTATGCGAAAGTCTCCCTTGAACAACGAGTGAAGTCCGTAGAGAAAGGACTCGGCCGCCGAAGAGTGTCGGTTGTGAGCGGCGGCGCCTAGCGCTCGTCTGGCCACGAGACTCAAAGCAAAGCAGAAGCCGACCAATAGGCCGTCGCGGTGGCACTGGACAGGGGCGGAGCTTGCGTTGCGACGGCCGACGCAGTACTGCATCCAGGCCAAGTACAACTGGCAGAAGGACGGACGCGACACGCCCGACACGCGCACGTCGTAGTCTTCGTCGTTTGAGGCACAGAACATCGGATCGACATCGAGGTATCTGCAACTTGACTGCGCCATTTCTTTCTAGACACCGCATGGTACCATAAGCGATACAATACTGTATGGTATCACTTCCGTTGGACTTCTTCATTTATAGAGTACCAGTATGTCAACAAATCCATGAACCTTATTAAAGTCAAGTTTAGGGCATGACCACATGGTACGAACAGATTGCACCGTTGTGATACCGCATACCATTCCTGCACCAGTACCGTATGCCGTTAGAAGAGTACTGACTATATTATCAACCGTTTCAAAACAACGCTACCTAGGGTTTTGCATAATAGGGTCGAGCGCCGAAGTAATGGCGTCGGTGCACAGCCACTCTTCCAGTTTCGGTGACAGAACGGCGTAGTAGATTATGCATTTGACGTACAAAGTGACCAAAAGACGCCTGAGCTCGTGAACCTGAAGAAAAGTGGCAGCAATTTAAAAGGCTGGTAAAATAAAGCTGAGTGATTGATACCTGCAACATGGAGACAGCAGAGTTATCAGTGATAGAGTATCCTTCCACTATGTACTTAGTGGCGGTAACTTCCCAGGCAAGCCAACGCAACGTCCACGCAGTATTCAATGATAGAAAACCCGGTAAGTGACCCAGCTCACAGCAGCAACAACCGTCGCTGTCGGCGATATCTTCACTTATTGCTTCCACCTGCAGACACTAATAACTATTCCGGGCAAACGAGTCTGGGGTCAAAATTTCAGTGCTCTTCAAATAAGGAAGTATCCAGCTCTTAATACAAAGGACAAAACTATTAAAAATAAGCTTTTGTGATACATAAAGAGCTATATAAACCTAGAGCTAGGAACCGATTCACGGCATATTCACCATCTCCACCCGGCAAACTAATTTTATAAGCTAAGCCAAGCTTGAAAAGGTAACCTCTCGCTGCTGACAGTAGGTTCCTCTGAACTCGAGTCCCCTGAGTTGAAAAGTGACGAATCCGTTTCCCACCTCGACAATATGCACCAGACAGTTAAGGTAGAAAGAAGCTAGAATGAAACAGTCGCCGGGCGCCACAACGGTGGCCCATCTTCCCAGCGCCAAGTCGCCGGCCAAACTCTGTTGCAAGGATCGCGTCAAATGCTCATAAAAGATGGCGTTTAAATTCGAATCGTCAGTCATTGGTCCTCGATCTATCTGACTAATCAGCCTGGTGTTGGAATGGTCCACCCGTTTGGTGTTGTAGTCCCGCTCCCAGAATTTCACCGGACGCATGTAGGACGTGAGAAAGAAGGACGAGCCGAGGAAAGGATTGAGCGGCGCCGACAGCAACGACGAGACAGAGGCCTGCGCCAGAGTCAGCGCCGAGTGCGGCACGGAGAACGGCTGTGCGAAGGCATGGAATGCTGAGCCCCAACTGATCTGCCAGGGCGCCACGTAGGCAAAGACAAACTGTAGTTTAAGCGTCAATTCGCGAACCTTCGGCCAGACCGCCAGCAGTGCGTAGAAACTGACGGGAAAGGCCAACGCACCGGTCGAATCACTGCCGGCACCGAAGTCCACCCAACTTAGCAGCGCGGCGCAGACCAGCGGCGACAGAAGTTGCGAGCAGTTGCAATAGGCAGAGCGCAATAATTTGATTCCAACCACAGGAAGCAACAGCTGCGGGTACCAGAGGTTTTCGTGATTTTCCATGTACAACGTAACCGAACTGACCACCAGCAAGGGGTAGAGTAGATTTCGTTCCAGAAAAGTCAGCCAGCAGTAGAGCCGTTCGAACCACATCACTCTGGCCATGTAGTAGGTTTCGAACAGGTTGAATTCGTGCGTCTTGAGAGCGGGCTGAGCCAGAAGCAGCCAAGGGGCTTGTTTCCTGAGTTGAGGCCAGAGGTAGTGATTGATTACTCCGACCACCGCCGCCAGCGCAATGAACACGTAGGTAAGCGCCGGCTGAAGCTGCGAGAAAACGGAGCTGCTGTGAAAGCCGAACGTAGCCAGAACCAGCAGCAGCGACACCAGCAGATCGTGTTTCAGTCTGGTGGTCATCGTTTCTTTCAGACGGCCGGGCAACGGGTCGATTGGTCCGGTTTGATTATCTTCCGTAGGGCCGCACTGCGACGGACGACGTTTGAATCCGGGAAAGTGGTCGAGCGCGCAGAGCAGCAGTCTGGGATTTGTGCTGGAGCGACTCAGCAAATAGCTGAGGCCGACTAGGAAGGCACAGAAGAGGGAGAAGAGGACGTGTCGGTGACTGTCGTTGATTCCCGCCCAGCTAGTGGCGCTGGCGAACACGTAGAGCAGAGATACTGTAAGCAGAGATTTTGCCACGGCGAAACCAGCCGACAGCAAACTGAGCGACGCAGTGCCGCCGAAAAGATGCATGTCCACCTGCTCCAGACAGTGCATAGCGAAGGTGTTCACCTGAATACAACAATCATCTGAATTAAATGAAATCAGACACAAAATTCTGTCGTATCTACCACTTAAATGGTAAGAAATTTTGAGGTGGTGACACCATCGAACAAACCCTACGTGCTATTGCTAGTGTTACTACCCTAACTTTAAAGCTTAGGTTCACGCTTAGGCTTAGGTGGAGTGGAACACGAACTCGTTGGTGCAGTTCAAAGTTTGCCCACCATAGTGGCTGGGGAAGCGTAAGGGTACCACTAACCTAAGTAACAGTACTTAGTTATAGTAGACTACTGCCATACATGGAACCAGTCCGGGCCGGCGTGGGGGAGGACGGGTTTCGCCAAGAGGGGGTCCAAAATTTCAAAAAGCTCCAAATGCGTTTTCAGCACGTTTTTTTCAGTAAGAAGGCGAAAAATCGCTATTTTAGGCTGCCAAATAGCGTTTTAGAGCTAAAAACAAGCAAAAAACGATAAAAAAGGTGTCAAAAAACACCGATTTCTCTTAAACACCAGCAGTGGAAACGCCAAATTCGGTCTCCAAAGGCTTTTCAAGCGAATTTTAAGCTAAAATTTAGTTACTTGACTGCAGCCGCTACTAGAAGTTGCATTTTTGGGTCGGGGGGGGGGGCTAAACTGTCTGGAGGGGTGAGGGGGTTCGGCCTTTCTAGCCAGGGGTAACCCCAAACCCCCTAGTACACGTATGACTACTGCCATCCTGTTAAAATAAATGAGCAAATCAATCAGTGTACCTGCGGCAGTAGTCCAATGGCAAAAACGACAGGCAAGAAAAGAATAAATCCAGCAAAGAAGTCTTTGGCGCGCTCTAACCCGAGCGCACTGAGCGGAATGGCAGTAGTTGTCTGCTGGAGACGAGCGGCCTCGTCGAGCGCAATAACGGCGGCGGCCAGCAAACAGAAGTAGGTGGGACGACTGTAAGACACGACTGCGTTGTATCCGTGGATGGGAGAGGAGGCGTCCGGCTGCACGCTCTTCAGCAGCGAGAACTGCGCACCGGCCACCACCATGCTGAAGATGAGCAAATGGAAGTCATGGAAGAGACCTTTGTTGATGAGCAGACACGCCAGCACCGACACCAGCGCCGCCAGAACAGAGTCGGCCAGCACTGACACCACCGACCGATTGCGGTCGAACAGCGCCAGCAACGACAGACGGTCCAGTCTCAGCTTGAACGCCCGCTTGCTCAGCCAGCCCGGCCACGGCTTGATCGGGTAGTAGAACTTGCGACGCATACTGGCTCGGTGACTCTCCACCGACGTTCCCGCAGCACTCATGCCTCAAACACAACCTCCTTATATAGTCAGCCACTTTACGCCTTCAACACACGGGCCCGCAATCCTGCCAAACGTGTATCGGGGCACCCGGGCGGTCTGCCCCATCCCACTTAGGCCAGACCCCCGAGACGATTTTTCCGAGCCATCCTCTGATTTTTCTGGCAAGTAATTTTTTAGTGAATTCTTTTTTAGACTTTCAGACACTAATATTGCTTAAACGCCTGTAAAACAGCACTTTTTAGCTGCATTTGAGCTCAAAATTGCGTTTTTCAGCGTTTTTTAGTACCAAGCCATTCCCCAAGAATTTGGGCTCAGACTCCTACGGCGCCAGATCCCCTAAATCCGCCTTTCCCTTTGGCGGATGACCCATTACATGTATGACTTCTGCTGAGGGGATGGTATAGCTTCAAATCCTGACGGGGGCTGAGGAAAGTAGCGGGGCTGATGGGGGTTGAGGGGATGGAAAGAAAAAATCCCGATTATTTTTACCAAAATCAAGGTTTCAGCTTTTTTCCTTAGAAAGGCTAAACTGAGCAATTCTGATCATACATGTAACAGGTCATCCGGCGAAGGGGAAGGGGGTTGGGGGTGTGTGGCGCCGGCCGGGGGTTCTGAGTCCAAATTCTAGGGCGGGGGGTTGGGTACTAGAAAACGCTCAAAAATTGCAATTTTTCGGCTAAAAACCGTAAAAAAATCGCTAATTTGGGCTCAAATACCGCCAAAAAGTGCTGTTTTACAGGCGATTTTGGCAATTTTTGGGTCTAAAAATTGCAAAAAATCGCAATCTGTTAAAAAATTTCTTGCCAGAAAAATCGGAGGGATCCTCATCCGGGGGGTCTGGCCTAAGTCGGGAGGGGGCAGGCCCCCAGATCTCCTGTTACATGCATGATTCTGATATCATTTACACCCACAAACTTTTATCCTAATTCACCACCAAAAATTCTTCCAAAAAATTCCTGAGGAGAGTCGCGGCGTTATTTGCGCGTTACTACGACATAGGTAGAGGAAAGGAAGGTACCAGTGATATCAGTAAGGAAGCGAATGCGGTTGAGTGAAGAGCCACTCTCCAGACTGGACGTGCGCACACTGCCAGAGATGCCGAGCGTGGCAGTGCTGTAGTCGCCAGGAGTGGTCACACTGCCGCCCGGCTGCTGGTTGGCAGTAGCGGCGGCAGCGGCCGCCAACGTGCGCTCCATCATCAACTGCAGTCGGTGTCGTCGGTCACTGCTGCTGCCTCCGCCGCTTGAACCTCGTGCCGACTGACGCGTCACCGAACGCAGACGCTGCGCCAAGTTGAACAACGGCGGCTCTCTAAACTGCGCGCTCGGCTGGTCTAGTTGTGTTTCTGAGTGCAACTTTACCTGGACATCTGAGAGCCGGAGGGTGGGTGTAAAATGCTGGAAGGGCCGCCGAGAAAGCTCGGGTCACAGAAGGGATCCTCGTCGCTGGAGTTGGAGTCACTGCGCGCGCGGCGGCGGGCCACGGCGCCCGACTCCACGTCACCTTTCACAGTCTCTTCGAAATCCACCAACGCACTGGCCGCTTCCGACAGCCACGGAGAACGTGCATTAAACTGAAGTAGTCGCTTTGGATTTAAAAATCGACCAAAATAAGAAGCTGTAGGCAAAGAGAGTGTCGGAACCAGATGAAAGGAGACAACCACTACGTTCTGCTATGATTTATCTGCCCACTTATGGACGTTTGTTCATTGCTCACTATCCTTACGGTTTTAAACCAAATTTTGAGAAAATTTTCGTGCTCACTTCTTTCGATATTTCTCACCCGCCTTGGTCTACTATTCACAACATTTTCCGTCAGTGATTTATCGGCATACACAGTGGTTGTTAGAAAATAGGAATGCCATTTTACCTGCGCGGGTGCGGGTGCGGAAGAAGTGTGTTGTTGAGCAGCCAGCATCTCCATGACGGCTTTATTGCTTCCGATTGCCTGAGCAGTGCCGAAACCTTCCGAGTCAAAGGTGTACGTCCACCAGTTGCCCTCCTCGTCCTGTAAATACATCTCTCTTTCTCAGTATAGGAGTGAATTTATTCAAAACAAACCTGAAAACAGTGGATCGCGCCTTGTGAGGTGTCTTCGTGGTTGGAGGCAACGTGAGTGGACTCCGATTTGGTAGCGATTTCAGGCAGTCTTGCTGAGGTCTCCCCCGCTCTGTGACTAGAACTACTGCGCGAGCTGCTGGCATGGTGTCTGCTTCTGTGACCTCTGAAACCACAAAACCACTCTGTCTGTCCAAGGCCGTACAGTTAGGCATTTATTCAATCAAGTGTAACCATAATACCCAAGTCAAGTAAAAAAGTTTAGAACGCCATAAATTCAGAACCACTGCATATTTCTTAGGCGGATTGTTTTGTTGAACTTTTCTTGGAATTCTGTATACGCCTGTATGACAATCATAATAGAAAGATTGAAATTTCTTTTCCCGGTCTCTAATTATGGCCCAACACAGCTCGAAGAGCGCGGTTGCATTTGACTCTTGACTGAGTACCGGCTCTAAGTGTCTGACACAGTCAGGCAGTTAAATAAAGCACATGCTGCCGATACTTCGGGTAGTAGAACCATATTTCAGCCTCACGTCCGGGCTTTGTTTAGGGTGCCACTGCTATGTACAGACAAAATGCATTCTTGCTATACGTGAGCACACGACAGCACTTTAAGCGAGGAAAGAAACTAACCTGAGAGAGGAGCGGGCAGAAGCGCTGGGGGGAGGAGGGAGAGCGTTTTGAGCAGAAGTGGCGCGGCCGTCGTAGGAAGCGCTGGGATTGGACTCTCTGCTACAGCGCTGGCGCACCGATTCGATGGCTTCCAGCGCCTCCGGGTGCGTCTCGATTATCTCCTCCAACAGTCTGGCCAACTCTTCTTTCAGGTCCATCAGTTCAGACGAGCGAGGTCCTGAAGAGGTGCCCGGTCTCGGCTCTCTCTCTTGCTGCGTCTGTGAAAAGGCGTAGGTGCGAGGTCGCTTCCGGCTCACCGACAAACGTGTCTCTGCCGGCAAAGGCACTATTTCGTCCCGACCGTCATCTTCTTCCTCGTCTAGACAAGTCTTCATATAGTTAGGTGATTTGAGGGTATTTGAGAGGTAAGATTCTTGGTCCTCGTCCGTGTTTTTATACATGTAACAGGGGGCGGGTTCTGCCCCCACCCGACTTAGGGCAGCCCCCTCGATCGTCACCTCCGATACAATTTTTTCCGACTACCCCCTCCGATTTTGCTGGCAAGTAATTGTTTGATGAACAAATTTTTGCAATTTTTCAGACAATAAAATTGCAAAAATCGCCTGTGAAACAGCAATTTTTAGCGTATTTGAGCCCAAATTAGCGATTTTTGAACGTTTTTGAGTGCCAACCGTTTCCCTATAATTTGGGCTACGACCCCCGGCCGGCGCCAGACACCTGAAACCCCTTCAGCGGATCACGCATGTCCTCATCTACAGCAAAATCACAAATATTTGTTAACAGACTAAACACTGCTTGTTAGTCCCGAAGCCAGAGATTTCAGCAAGATTAAATCGGACGTTATGACACGCAAGCTAATTAACTGGGCTCAGACCTAAATGAAATCTTCAGCCAGTCTGCTCAGCATATAAACAGACGGATTTACCGAGTTTTCTGCTAGCGGCAGCAGAAGAGTCTTTCCGAGAGAGCGACAGTTGAGTCTCGTCGAACAACCAGGTCAGGTCGGGGGTGGTCGAACGACTGGGAGAGGACTGTTGCTGCTGCTGCTGCTGCGTGGCAGCGGTGGTGCTGGTGTCAGCGTCCATGCGCCACGCGTCAATCGTCTCACGTAAACTGCGCATCAACTCACTGCGCCGACTCAGAATCGTTCGATCGTCATCGTCGCTGTAGTCGATCTCTTCTGAAACGTAAACTGACAGTTTGCCGCATTGGTGGTATAATGTCACCAGTACCAAATGGCTGTTCAGCGCACTTGACATCCTAATTACTGCAAATAAACAAATCGCACCATTTCTGCAGAGAACAGTAAGGTCTTTGTGTTCGTTTTGCTTGTCCTCCACAGACTCCATCTCTTTCTCAGGCTCTTCTCTAATCATCAGGGTCACGTCGGCAGCGGAGTCACCGGCCGTGTTCATCGCCAAGCCGGAGCTCTCTTCCGACGAGATTTCCTGTTCGTCCAGCAATTCGTCTCTAGGCGGGCGCGCTTGCATCAGAAAAATGTCGGTGCTGCTGGTTTTGCTGGGATAGGACTTGCGGGTGCCCTTCTTGCACTCGTCTAAGGTCTGTTGCGAGAGAACAAGAGCCGACCGTTGTCGGTTGCTGGTCTCTAAGCTGCTGCGAACTCTGCGTACGCCGGCGCCGCCCGAGCCTCGACGACTTCTGCGGCGCAGACTGCTGCCGTAGGGACAGATCGAGGGTTCGGAGTATTTCCGACCGATGTGAGAGTTTAGCCGCTCCTTCGCCTGGCGACTGACTGTCTGATCTTCCTCGGACGGGTGCCGCACCACAGGCAACAGTTCCAGACTGTCCACTGGAAGTTCTATGCGCTGTTGACTCAACAAGGCTTTATCTGAGTGAGGATCTGAGCCTTCGTCTTCTGAGGATCGTTGCTCTTCTGTCTAAAGCGTCAGCAGATACGATCAACCCCATTACAATTACTGGATTAACTCAGGAATTCCGATATTGGTACCCTAATTCCTTTAAACGACCCTGCCCTTGCCAGCCAAGGTCCCTCCTTCAGCCGCCCAAGCACCCAGCCGGCCGAAAATTTTGGTGATTTCCCAGAAAAAAAAATCCGAGAACTCGTCCTACCCCTGTGCACAGTTGTTAAAAAACTTTTTGAAGGGCAAAATTGCATATACGTGAATGTTCCGCATATGTTTACCTTAATTTGTATATTGAATTAAAAGTTTTTTGAGACTCAAAAACGCTTTAAAATTATTGACCCTAACAATGTGTTTACCTTCTATCAGTACGAAATGAAATACGGTGTCACGAACTGATATCAAATCATAGAACATATCACAAGGCCGCAGCGTCGCCTTAGAAGCGCAATGTCAATTAAGCAAAATCTTTCGGGAGTGTTCGCTAAAAACACTTGATCAAGCATGATCAGACCTTGAATGGTCAAAGTGTTGTAGTTCAAAAACTAGAAGTCCCCCTCTCCAAAAGAACAGAGGGCATTTCATTCAACCAAAACAGACTTGAAAACAGAAGCCCACGGCCACGGCCACGGCCCACGGCACAATATTTCACCGAAATATTCTGAGTGTGGTTTACCTTGTTGGTCACGTGCACATCAGCTACCACAGCCAGGTCGCTGTTCCCAGGCGGCAGTTGTGCTTGGTTGGCAATGGTGACAGTTCTCCTGGCAGCCGAGCGGCCGGGTTCGACGCAGTCCTGTCTGGTGTCCAACAAGCCGGGCGCACTGACACTGATGGTGGAAGGAGGCGGTCTTCTGATCTCAGTCATTTCGATCTCGGTGGGGGCCACGTCGTCGGGCACCGAAGTGATGGCAAAGGAGGTGTGCCGACTGTTGCCCGCGTGCTCGTCGGCGTTGTTGACCACCGAACTGAAGGGCAGAGGGTCGTGCGTATCGAAGACAGCGTGCAGATACCAGACCAGACTCTTCACTGCCACAAATACGGCCGCTACAGAGAGGGCGTAGCAGAGCACCAGATACCAGCGGATCTGGGAGCGCATAGAGAGCAGACCGAATACAAGCGGCAGAACCAGCAACATCAGCCATAAGTAGAGGTGCACGGTGTTGCAGAAGAGAGACTGTCGCGGGTCGTAGAACCAACCGCCCGTCAAAGACGCCCACACTCCCTGACGCAAGATCTCGGCTATATGAGATCGAACGCTCATATCTTCATCTCTCCTTCTAAACAGGAAAATGTATTGTGCAATCTTGATTTTCTAGAGCCTACTTGACTAGTTAAGCTACTGCACGATAGAATACAGAGCAAATATTCGCCCGCCAAATAGGGTGTAAGGTTGGCGGTTTGAGCTAAAACGGTGAACTGAAATGGGAAAAAGAGATGATGCTGAGGGTTGGATTCTCAAAAGAGAAGAGCTCATTTATACCTTTGAACGAAAATTATTTAGCAAAAAATTGGACAATTATTATTATAAACAACCTTATTCGTATTTTTATAGTTGGCAGAACAGGACCCCGGGGCGTGCCCGATGCGGTATTGGTCGGTTATGTGTGCCGTTAATCGGCCGGCCGGCTCGCGGCCGGCGGTCAGCGAGAGGCGGCTATTCTTAATTGACTTTGCGTCGCCCGCTTCCACGCGCGCATTGGCTGAGAACATACAACCCAGGACCGCCCTCTCACATCGAAGCTGGAGAAGAATGTGCTGGTGCTGTTTGGAGCAGGCGCCGGCTGCTGTAATTGTTGCAGAGTACCGGTTTTCGTGCTGCGCCTTGAGTCGAAGCTGCTGCAGCGGTATTTGTCCGACATTGTCCCACTTGGAAACGGCTTGGGTTGAATGACAACCTCTCCCGCACAGTTCGGCTTCCAGCATTCTCCGACCGCCGCATACTACAGGGTGTCTCAAAAAAATGATCACATTTCTTTTTACTGCCATTTCCGCAAATTTTGACCAAATAGGCTGAAATTTGTACCGTAGGTGCCAAAATTCTGGGAATTTTATGTGTTAAAGTTTGTTGCACTAGGCTCGACCAATTCTCGAGAAATTTCAAAAATTGTGAAATTTCGTAATTTCAATAGCGAAAGCTGGTCACCGAAAAAACGTTACATTACATTATCGCCTAAACTCTAACGATAGTGTTGGAGTTCATGCGTCAACTTTTAACACACGAATTACCCTGAACTTCTGCGTTTACACTCCAAATTTCATCCAATTCCGACAAAAATTAGGAAAGATACAGGAAAAGGAAATGTTTCCATTTTGGCACCAATAGGCCAAATTTCAGCCTATTTGGTCAAAATTTGGGGAAATAGCAGTGAAAAGAAATGTGATCATTTTTTCGGCGACCGGCTTTCACTATTGATTTAACAAATTTCACTTTTTTTGAAATTTCTCGGGAACGAGTCACGTCTAGTGCACCAAACTTTAACACAAAATTCCCCGAATTTTGGCACCTATAGGCCAAATTTCAGCCTATTTGGTCCAAATTTGCGGAAATGGCAGTAAAAAGAAATGTGATCATTTTTTTGAGACACCCTGTACTTGACCGGTTGTCCTCTACTTTTTTCGCCTGCTCGTTGCTGTTGCTGATGCTGTTGCTGTTGCGTTGGTTTTTGCAGCAGGCCGAGGTCCTTTGCGTACCTGAGACTGGAACTCTCATCGGCCACATTGAGGACAAAGTCGACCACGTCAGGCTCATCAGTTTGTTGGGTGGGCCTGACCATGCTGAACACCTCGGCCGAAACGATACACAACATATACAGTTTAGTGGTTCTAAGTATCTCGGCCGAAACGACAGAGAGATTACTTAGCTGTTCAACTGACAACATCTGAAAGTTCCTACCATACATGTAACAGGTCATCCGCCGATGGGGGAGGGGGTTGGGGGGTCTGGCGCCGGCTGGGGGGTCTGAGCCAAAATTTTGGGGGAGGGGTGGGCACTAAAAAACGCTCAAAAATCGAGAAAAATCGCTATTTTTGGCCTAAAAATCGCCAAAAATCGCTAATTTGGGCTGAAATACAACTAAAAAGTGCTGTTTTGCAGGCGATTTTGGTAATTTTTGTGTGTGAAAGTGTAAAAAATTGCAAAAATTTGCTCGAAAATTTACTTGCCAGAAAAATCGGAGAGGGGGGGTCGGTGAAATCGTCTCGGGGGGGGGGGGGGGGGTCCCATCTGGGGGGTCTGGCCTAAGTCGGGTGGGGGCCAGACCCCCCAGACCCCCCTGTTACATGTATGGTTCCTACCCTTTAAAGCGGTTCACGGGAAACGATTTGCCCCGAAAACGGTTAGGCAATTAGCTGCAATAAGCAGAGCATTCTTTGTTAATGTCACTGGGACTGACCTTGCCTTTGGCGTTTACCTTTGATGCCATGTCATACCGCCAATGTGCGCGCGTGCAAGCGGCCAACGCAAAGCCAATTAAGAATAGCCGCCTCTCGCTGACCGGCGGCCGCGAGCCGGCAGGCCGATTAACGGCACACATAACCGACCAATACCCCCGATGCTGATGTAGTTATCATTAGACTCGTCAGACGAAGGGCTTTCAAATGATATACAGGGTGTGCCAAAAAAAAACAACCCAGCAGATTTTTTTCTTGTGCAACCATGAATCTCAACCGATTTGAATGAATCCTTTTTTAAATGAAAGATGAATAAATCCTTAAAAGACTGATGCACCGTTTATTAAGATAGGCTGCTTTGTTCCTGAGATATTTGTCCTCAAAGTCAAAACAGAGATTTTGGCAAGAGTGATAAAGAACAACCCAGCAGATTTTTTTCTTGTGCAACCACGAATCTCAACCGATTTGAATGAATCCTTTTTTGAATGAAAGACTGATAAATTCTTCAAAGATTGGTGCAATTTTTATTGAGATTCACAGTTTAGTTCTTGAGATATTTGCCTTCTAAGTCGAAACAGATTTTGGCAAAGAACAAGAGCGATTCCGTTGCACTTCATAATAAAGCAGATTCCTACTGCCTAGGGCTAATGACACTTTACTGTTGAAGTGAACCGAGTTTGTGTGTCACCAGTAAAGCCTCCAATAGCCCTCAGCAGTAGCAGGAATCCGTTTTATTACGAAGTGCAGCGGAATAATAAAAAATCCATCTTGTTCACTGCCAAAATCACTGTTTTGAATTTGAGGGTGAATATCTCAGGAACTAAGCAGAGTACATTAATAAACGTTACATCAATCTTTCGAGAATTTATTTATCTTTGATTTAAAAAATGACTCATTGAAATCCGTTGAGATTTGCGGTTGCTACAGCAAAAAATCTGCTGGGTTGTTTTTTTTTGGCACACCCTGTATAACATGACCATTTTGGACGATTTTGGAATTTTGCCAAAAAATATTCGATAATCGATATTTATCGATAAAACTTGTCAATTTATAATTTGTTATGATCGTTAAAAGTATTTATTTTAATTTGGGGCCGGTTCCTGATTTTACGCCCGGAAACTACATTTACCAAGATTTTGAACACAGACGACCGAATGTGGTATCAAATGATCTCTTGATTATTATTTTTAGACATCAACAACATCTAGTTACTGCATGCTATATCCAGCTTGAACCTCAGATACGTGTTTTTGGTCTCGGAACAAATGGGAGGAGGCCCATTCCCCCCACTCGACGCCGCCGCAGCCGGATTGCGGTATGCGCTATCTGCTCTATGTTTGGTGTGAAAATATGTTTTTATTCCCCTCCGCCGAGATTTTTGAGAGGACTGAAATAATTTTATATTTGGAAAATGCGTCTCTAGGAGTTCTTTTATGTTTCTAAAATAGGCCCTCCGGAGCGTGCCTATACTGATGCGTCCCTCTAGGGGTATTTTTATGTTTTTAAAACAGGCCCTCCGGAGCGTTCCTATACCGATGCGTCCCCTAGGGGTATTTTTATGTTTTTAAAACAGGCCCGTCTGAGCGTTCCTATACTGATGCGTCCCGTAGGGGTACTTTTATGTTTGGAAAACAGGCCCTCAGGAGCGTGCCCTGTACTGATGCGTCTCTAGGGGTCCTTTTATATTTGGAAAATTGTCAGGCCCAGACCCAACCAGGTCTCCAAAAGTCGGTGACGGTAAATACCTAAATAGGAACCGAACTGGAGCTGCCGTTGCACCTCACCTGATGACAGCAAAGGGGAGGGATGTTTGCACTTGCAGTCAGGTATTCCGAAAAAAACTGGCATACCGGGTATCGGTATTTATAAAAATTGCAACCAGTTGGAGATTTCAGCTGTTCTGATTTAGTGCTTCTACAACCACTTCTCTGTGTTGTCGTTTAAACTTCGCGCGCTTGTGTTGTTTCACATGCAGCAATATTACAGTAACCCGCCGCGGCAGCGCCGGGTGGGGGGAATGGGCCGGGAATCGGAACAAATCCGGTAAAAACGTGTGCACCCAAATTGTAAATCTTTAACAAATATGACCGACTGCGGTATCAAACAACTCCTTTTGACTTCTACATTATTTTTTTACACACCAGTACATCCACAACCAATCAATTACCTGCCTTCAGCACGCTACCTCAACAATACAGAGTGTGAGGAGATCACTCGAACTGCAATTTTGAATTCAGACGACCGAATGAGGTATCAAATGACTGCTGACGATCACTTGATTATTATTTTACACATCAACATCTAATTACTGCATGCTATATTCAGCTTTACCTGAGATACGTGTTTCTCTTCTCAATACGAATCCTGTAGAACGTGAGCACCCAAATTCTAAATCTTCAGCAAATATGACCGAATCCGATATTAAACAACTGCTTTTAACTTCTACATTATTGTTTTATACACCAGCAGCACATCCACAACCAATTACTGCATGCTATCTCGGATTACGCGCTCTAGTCGTATCGCCTTAGTTCATCGATTATCGGTCGATTTTCCCCGGAACCCCACTAGAAAACTTGCATAAAATTCGTAAAATTGCGTAAAATTCATGCGCATAGACGTACACTCATGCCCTTTTGAAAGATAGCTGCCAAATTTTACCATGTAAGTAGGCCTACCTTAGATGCATTTCGACACATTTACTTTCAAAGATCTTTTTGAACAACAAATAAAAAAATGGAAAAAATGAAAAATGTGCCGTCGCGACATCGCTTACTAAAACATCCGTAGCATTCGACTGCGCTGACAGATATGGCTGCCCAAGAGCATATGGGTAGGTATGACAATTTGCTATCGATTGAGCATAAATATTACAAGATTCGACCAAAACCCAGGATTAAGGGCCATTTTAAACAAAATATTGGCCAAAAATGATCTACACTTGAAACACTAATTGGAGCATGCAGTGATCTCCCTATTTGAGGAAAAACCAGTTTCGCAACCATTTTGGGCGCAATATTTGCGCCGGACATATAATATAGGCCTAGAGTAGGCATGGAATACTGCAAGCAAACACATGTATCCACATCTACAGAGGCCCCACCATGACTTCGCTAGATCTACAGGTTGTAGGTATGGGCAACCATTTTACTTAATAATTCGCGCTACAACAACGAAAACACGCTAAGACGGCCGATAGCATGGCCGGATATGAGAATTTACGCAAAAACAGCATTTGATTTTATGAAAAATTAGAAAAACGCCATTTCGAAACACCCGCCTGCGAAGAACTTTTCTAGGTACACTTGATACCATTTTTAGGTATGGGCACTGGATTTGAATAATTCGCGCTACAAAATTTTATGCTAAACCGGCGCTAGCATGACCGGATGCGATAATTTACGCAAAAAACGCACTTAATTTTATAAATTCTACGCGGTTTTACAGCCGCGTGGATCACTTAATTAGTGTAATTAGCGCAATTTAATTTTGTGTTCAACATTTGGTCGCTCGTTCGAACGCGGCTGATTTTCTATGGCGCAAGTTACGAAAATGCAATCCACTTAATCTAATCTAAAATCCAGATCTAAAATTTAGTGAGCATTGCAGCGTCATTTGCACCAAAGCTTATTTCAGAATAAATTCAATGTTTAGCGTTTTTCAGAGCCGCGCAGTAAATTTTTTGGCAAGGTTATATAAAAGTTTTGCACACCCCATTTTGGACTATGGAAGCCCTTAAATCATTAAAAATATATAGATGACCTTGAAAAAGTGCAAAAGTATTTTACAAGAAAGCTACCGCATATGCAAAACAGGAACCTATGCCCAGCGCCTTGAACAACTGCTACTCCGAGGCATTGAGCATCAAAACTTCTCAATAGTCATCAAAAAATCAAAACGATCTGATCTTGGTTTACCGAATAATAAACAGTTTGGTGGACCTAAGAGAGGGAGATTTATTTGTTAGAGCACCAGTGACGTAAACTAAAGGGCATTCTTTAGAATTAGAAACTCTTTATTCCCGACTTGACTGCAGAAAATACAGTTTTTGTTGGTGTGAGGGTAGTTGCTTCTTGGAACTCTCTTTTTGATGAGACTTTTTTCCTGCTGGATTTGGACGAGGAATCCAGTAAGAAGGCGTGCAAAAATTACGTAATGGTATTTTTGCCCATTTTCGGACCCCCCTCCCCCCGGATAATCCCCCGTAATAATTTTCTGACCCCCCCTCCCCTAATTACGTAATAATTCGGCTACCCCCCCCCCGAAATTTCAAGTTTTTGAAGCGATAGAGCCCAAATTTTTTAGTTCAATTCCATGTAAAATGACGTTTTTAATAAAATAACATCTGTATACAGTAACAATTGATAATTTTCTTCGTTTTCTTTATTGATGAGCTACAACTACATATATGTACGCATAGTCTTAGTTTTACATAGAAGCCATCATTGGGTGGCTTTTTGTTAAGGTTGAAACCAAAGTGTTTTATCATTGATTTTAGGGCTGCGCTGCCATATCACTTTACTGATGATCGATGGTCATTAAACCTAGTTCGTGCGGGACCCGAAAAGTCAGGGAGTCATGCAAAGTCAGGGAATTTTATAAATTTAAGGGAAAATTCAGGGAATTTGGTGTCCGGTAAGGGAAAATTTGATAGCAATACAAGTAGAATCATCTCTCGCCACCCTTTTGAAAATGGGACTTTTGACTTTCCACAGCTACTACAACTGTAAATTTTACCCTCAGAATACCGTTTAAATGCGTTTTTCAGAGCCAATTTTTAAAAACTTCTCACCCTTGTTAGAATGTTCCCACTCTGATTGGACAGGGAAATTTGACTTTGGTCAGGAAATTTTGCTCTGTAAAAGCCGCATGAACCCTGTAAAAGATCGAGTCGATAAGTGGTATACCCTTATAAACTATTATCACACAGATGTCAAAAGTCACTGTTGCCATTTAGCATTTGAAAAATTGGAAAGCCTTGACTTTAAACGTAGCTATTCTCTAATCTAAGCGTCCATCTAAGTGAAATTGAGAAAATGTAAGCCCAATGGCTTCAAATCGAGACTACATGTACATGTAGTGTACGTAAAAACAATTAAAATTATGACCACTTAGTGATTTCTTCACTTTAAAAAAATTACGTAATGAATTCGTCAACCCCCCTCCCCCCACCGTAATGATTAGTAATCTTTTGGCGAACCCCCCTCCCCCCTCATGCCATTACGTAATTTTTGCACGCCCCCTAAGAAAAAAGTCGCGTTTTGCGATTTTGCCACTATTTTGATTGAAACTCTGCGTATTTACTGTCCTTGCGAATTGGGAATTTTAAAATGGGATTCGCAGGTCTGCCGTAGACGCTAAACAATGGTCGCAGATGACTCATGAGGATTATTTGCGCTTTTTAGAACATGCCATTTTTACAATGGTTTCGAAAGGTAACTGGCCGCGTCTTGGCCATTGGTAGATTTTACGCCATCACGTGTGTAATGACAGCTCCTACATACTGTACTTTAAGTTTATTCGCCTCCCAAGTACACTGAATACACGAGTGGACAGGGTCGGCAGGCGTGTAATAGCCCTTGCGGACTGAAACCTAATCAACAAATTGTAAAAATTCTGTTAGGTCCGCCTGTTTAACAAGTTTTGTAAAAGTATTCAAATCCTTGGCAGTTACAGTTTCATTATCAAGCCAGTTCCAAGGTCTCAAAACTCTTAGGGCAAAGAAGTTTCTACGACAGTTCAGATTAAGCTGGAGTGCAGGGATAAAAAACTTTAAATACGTACTACTACCGCGAGTGACAGTACTACTTTTAGCCTTGCAGAAAAACTTTTCCATCTCGATATCAATCTGATCGTTAAGAATACGAAACAGATACTGTAAGTCAATGATCAATCTTCTATATTCAAGTGTTTCTATACCCAACATCTCGAGCCTATCCATGTACCTACCACGGTAATCAGCCATGCCTGGTAGCCTCAGTGTAAAATTTCGCTGAACCCCTTCAATAATACGTATATCTTGCTTGAGAAATGGATTCCAAACAGGAGATGCATACTCCAATTGGGGTCTGACGAATGCATTATACATTTTGATCATAAAATCGATGTTTCTGTTAGTAAAGGCCTTGCGTATTAGATTCATTTTCCTGGAAGCCTTAGAAGCGATTTGAGTGCAATGCGTGGAGAAGGTAGGGTTACAAAAACGATCAACAGAAATCAGAACCCCTAAATCATTAACCTGATGGACTGCATCAATATTTGTGCCGCTAATAACATATTGTTGCATGGGATTACAAGAGCCGATATGAAGTACAGAGCATTTATGTAAGGCTAAATTTAGCTTAACTGAGCTACACCAGTCAAAAACACTACTTATAGCTCGTTCAAAGTATGCTAAATTATATCCAGCCTTAGGAAACGCCATATACAATTTACAGTCATCAGCAAACATTCTTATTTGTACCCCAGAAGCAGACAAGACTTTTGGCAAATCATTGATATAAATAAGAAACAATAATGGACCAAGGCATGATCCTTATGGTACCCCTGAGCTAACCTCTGTCACAGCAGATTTTGCTCCATCTATTGTAACAGATTGCTTACGGTTAGAAAGAAAAGCTCTAATCTAATAAGAAACATCTGCGAGAGCCGCTGTTTGTGGGTTCGAAACCGGTCGAAGCGATAGGAAGTAGTCGACATAAAGCCCAACCCAACCACCGAACGCCGGTGATGGTAAGTAGGTAGGAATGGGAACCGAACCGAAGCTGCCGTTGCACGTTATGAGTCATGACAGGGATGTTCGTAGGTAGGACATTTCATTGAAATGTTTAAAAAGAGCGCGGTGTGTCCTGAGTTGTTGTCCGAAAGGCACTGGAACTCGATGTTTGTGTATCCGCGAACCGAAATTGTTCCGTGGTATGCAAATTTATGTTCGGGACGCGCCGCGCCATTCTCGCGTCCCGTTTGCACTCTAGCCCGCCGCGCAGTAGGCAGCAGTAGTTTGCGCTTCGCCTTCGTCTGCTCGTTACAACAACTACTAGCCGCTTGTGAGTGAACCATTTATTAGTTAAGGCGTTTTTACACTCCTGTCGAAACATTTCGGCGGCCGACCTTTGCCCCGTGTCGGTAAGAAGATGGCTGCGGCGTGTTGACGCGTTCATACTTTAAACATGTCGGCCCGACGGAAATGTCGGCCGCCGACAGTTTCGACACAAGTGTGATGTGAATACGCCATTAGTTTTAGCGATCGTGATAAAGGTACTCTTCGTAGTAGGTATGTACATTGTACCTCAGCGCCGTCGTCCAAATAGCCGCTTCCTTGATGTCCAGATTTCCCCTAGTTATAGCCTTTAACTAGTCAGGATCTTGACGGCAAAATCTAGCTTCTAGAGGGCTAGAAATGTGAGTCAGTCAAGATCTAGACCTGCATATTATTCCGTTTTTGTCGGGTGGAGGGACCGCTTGGCCCGCTGACGCTCATTAGTATTCTGTTTTTATAATGCCAGATTTGAGAATTGCCGTTTGCGTCTGTTGTACGTGCGTGTAGCGTATATTTATCATGTTATGGAGAAGTGGCTGTTCAATCCGATGGGAGCAACGCTTCCTCGAGAAAGGGAAATCCGGCTTACAAAATCAGAATCACCCACCACATTCAACACCGGCATACATGTAACTGGGGGGTCTGCCCCACCCGACTTACGCCAGACTCCCCCGACACGATTTCGCCGCCCCCTGCGATTTTTTGGCAAGTAAATTTTTGAGCAAATTTTTGCCTTTTTGCAGACAAAAAATTGCCAAAATTGCCTGCAAAACAGCACTTTTTAGCTGTATTTCAGCCCAAATTAGCGATTTTTGGCGAATTTTATCCAAAAAATTGCGATTTTTTCGACTTTTGAGCGTTTTCTAGTGCCCAACCCCCCTCCCAAAATTTTTGCTCAGAGCCCCCGGCCGGCGCCAGACCCTCCAACCCCCTCCCCCTTCGGCGGATGACCTGTTACTTGTATGGACACTGGGCTCTTGGCTTTCCTCACCTTGCTGTGATACGGCAGAACGACTGCGGCAGCGACTGCGTTCAGATGATATCATGTGCCCTAAGTGCAAGTGTTATGTGTTTTAAGTGCAGCCGATTTTCGTTCGTTCTTTCATTTATCAAACAAACGCGTCAAAAACAAGAACTACGTAAATGATATCTGAGTACAAAGCAAATAAAACAGTCAATTCTGAGTTAACAACTGCTTTTGCATTTTCGTTGGCATTTCTTTTGCATTCTTATGGCGGAACTTGTTTGACACAGAATTGGTGTGGCTTTGCAGTCAAGGGGAAAGTATCCAAATTGCACCTGCATCCAATGCATGAGTACGAGAACTGGGCCAAGTCAAATGATTGGTGGTCCAACAGTTGCAAGAAACACAGGTGTTGAATTGGTAGTCTCAGGGCATCGACGGCGTTCGACTGGCATTCAGTTTGGTATTAACAACGGAAAACGTTTCTTTCAAACTCGCATTCACCTGTCGAAAATGTCTGTCAAACAACTCAGCGACCGCAGCAGAGCAAGAAGAGGAGCTGAAGCAGCAGACTTGTCGAGGTTTAATATGTAGAGGCGTATAGGGGTTGCTGGGCTATCGGTACTGAAGGCCGGAGAAGAGGCGAGGGGTGGGGGCGGGTTGAGCTCAAAACAGCTGATTGTATGTCCTTCATTCGAGCACCCACACTAACTCCAACAGGTGGGTCACGTTTTTGAGCAGCAGCGAAACCAGAAGACTCAATTACCAGTCTTGTCTCAGGCAGTATTTCAGGGTAGCGATGGTGTAAAGCTATACGACCGCGAGGTCTGCGCGGTGCAGTCATAGGCGAGACATTTTGGAGGCAGTAGTCACTCTTGTTCTGACGTATCACCACATCAACAGACGCTAACGGCAATTCTCAAATCTGGCATTATAAAAACAGAATACTAATGAGCGCCAGCGGGCCAAGCGGCCCCTCCACCCGACAAAAACGGAATAATACGCAGGTCTAGATCTTGACTGACTCACATTTCTAGCCCTCTAGAAGCTAGATTTTGTCGTCAAGATCTAGACTAGATATAGGCTAGAACTAAGGGAGATTTTGACATCAAGAAAGCAGCTATTTGGAAGACGACCTTGTCGTACTGCTCGCATTAAATGACAGAGCAGATGCTTCAAGCTCACATTCTTGCCTCGTCTTTTTCGGAGAAGACAGTGTTTAGCGTACATTGTAGTAGTGTTGTTAGGCTCTTTTTTTTTTAAAAAAAAGCTTTTTTTTGAAGGCCCATTTCGAAAATTTTTTATTTTATTCACAGTATGGAAATTTTGGGGGAAAATCGCTGAATTTAGCCTCAGATATACATTAGAAGTGCAGTTCTATCAATTTCTTGCCTATTGTAAGCATAAAAATAGGTTTTGAAGGGCAGCAGCCACTCTGTGAGCAATGCTGCAGGTAGAATATCGACTCTCAGGCTGTAACACTATGTTTGAACCAAAGTATCAGCTTTTGCATTTAAAGTTGCTTCTGATGCATCCTTGCATCTCCTACAAGCTATATTTCATGCTAGGAAAAAATTTTGAAAAACAAATTTCGAAATGAAAAATTTTCATAAAAAAGCTTTTTTTTGGCTTTCAAAAAAAATTTTTTTTTACAACTCTAGTACATTGTAGTAGTCCATACAACCTAACGGGTACTTACTGTTTTGTTTGTTTTAGAGAATAAAAGCAGCAAGAATTGGCTTAGAGATCCAGAATGCCTAGGGCTGGCGGCAACGGTTTTTTGTTGTTTGCCGAACACATCAGACCTCAGATTCAAGAGACCGGGGGTCGGATTTCCTTGCCACGACTGGTAGAGTTAGCGGCACCACTTTGGGAGGTCAGTGCACGTCGGTTAACTCAGCGTTGCCGTCCAACGCAAAAGTCTTTATGCAGGAACTTCCAGAAGAAGAAAAAGCGTTGTGGAAGACGGCCAGTCGGCAGCCGCCAGCGGTTCCGGAGGCGAAACAGGTTGAGGGCCAGCAGTCGTTCAAGAAGCAGAGCAAAGGACAACGAAAAGCAGAGCAACGCATGCAACGCAGAATCGCCTCTGAACATCTCGACAAAGCCGAACTGGTCTTGTCGTTAGTGCCTGCCTGTTTACCGGCTGAATCCGGTGGTTTTCAGTATTATGGTGAAATCAATGGTCATCACTTCTCGCAGCTGCGCAAGAAGCAGATTGACTTTTTGAGAGGAAAACTACAGTGGGGTGTGCCTAACAGTGGTATGCAAACTACCTTTTAGCCATTCATGCCCCGGAAGAAACGGTTGGGGCAAGCAAAATCCGAAAATTCGGGGGTGGGCCGGGTCTGCCGGTTGGGGAGTCTCGGCGATTTTGGTCGGTGGGTCCAGGAACACCAGTCGGCTTCAGGTGGGGTCGTTTGGGGGTCGAGCCCAAGTTCGGGGTGGTTAACCCCCGCGGCCCATGTATGCTTTTAACAACGGACCTGTTTAAGTTTTTTCTTTTACAATGGAAAAAACAAAGATTGTTTGATGTTACAAATCGTTCTGTCAAGACTAAATTGCCTCCTCCGGCTCACTTTCTCCACTATGTATGCGATGTTATCTGCAAGTACGTGCAGTACATACATCCGTAACACTTACGAATGTGCCTTGAAACAAGCCAAAATGGCTTAAGGGAGGCGTAAGCTCAGTCATACCGTTAATTTTGATTGCTTTATTGCACGAAGGCTTTGCGTAGTACTTTGTTACTATCTTTTGATTACGTACAGAAGATCTGATCGAAGCACTCAAACATAAGGAGTTTCATTTGCTGTCGGTCAGTGTTTACTGTGAGCACGGTGATCACCAGTTCATGCCGGCCGAGATGTCACTGATCGTTTTTACTCTCGAAGCTGGAGTGTCATTGGAGCGAACCTGGCTGGTGTCTCTACCCGGTGATTGGCACGCGATAGATGCTAATGCGAAACGACTCATTGCTCTGAAGGGTTAACTTTTTTTTTACTTACTGGCAGACAGGGGCTTGCATTTCGGCTGATTAGTGCAGAATTTTGAAGTCCTGATTGGCAGAGGGGTTGAGGATGGTAAATCAAAGTCGATTTTTTGTTGGTTAAAATCAAGGATTTTTGATAGTTTTCGTTAAAATGGTTAGCTACGTGTTTTGACCTCATTTGCAAGTTTGAGCATATTTTCATTTTCCAAAAAGTGGGTACTAGTACTGGTTTAGGTTTATCACTTGACTCCAGGCGCAGTTTAGCAATTTCAGCGTCCGATGTTCAGTCAGGGCACGGCATTCCGTTGAGCGACCAGAGATCGTCGTTGCTCGCCTACCGTTATTGTGCTGACTATTGCTCACTGTATTCGCAGTTGCACAAGCATTCTAAACACGCACAGTTCTTCTTCATTCTCTCCCGGAAATACAACGAAATGCAGGGCTCTCTCAACGCTGTCAAATGTGCGCGAGATGTAGAGTTGAAACGTGAGTTCACACAACATACAGTACGTACTGTCTTAGCTGGCACTGACACCATTTGTTACCGGTAAGGGGCAGACATGGGCTAGCATTTCGGCTGATGGGGGTTGAATTTTCAATTCCTGAGGGGGGCTGATGGGGGTAGGAGCGTCTGATGGGGGGCTGAGGGGGTGGTAAGCCAAAAAGTCCGATTTTTGGCGAAAATCAGGGTTTTTTGGCTTATTTTTCATTCAAATAAGTTTAAATTAGCTATTCTGAGCTCATTTACGCCTATTCCAGGCATATTTTTATCATAATTTTCTATACAAAATTCTTCCCAAAAATTCCTGATGGGGGTAGCGGCCGGCTGATGGGGGGTAGATCAGAGCCTGATGGGGGGGGGGCCAACCTCCCTCAGCCCCCCCCCTTTGCCCATGTCTGGTAAGGGGTAGTGGTGCCTATGCCTTACATGATGCCTTCTCGTTTGGGTTCTGTGCTAGTGCCATATGGTAGCATGTGGGGTGCCCTGCCATATGCTGTTACGTAATTTCCTGATCGTACTAAGTTCAGCAGTTTAAGATTGGTGCCGGTTCTATTTCAGGCAATACAGCTTCGATCAGTCGCGATTCGATTTTTTGCATCGAGGATTTGGTGGAGGTTCTGTACACGATCAAAGAGCCGTTTGCGTCTGAGGCGGCGTTGCGCCAAGCTCGTGAGCTGTGCTCTCCCGATCCGGCTGCGCACTTATCATCTAAGCACATTCTCTGCGACTTCCACCGCAAGGCCAAGTATAAGTACTGTTCGCTGACCGAAATTAAACTGGCTTTGTAAGTTGCGGCCTGATGTCTTTGCTTTTCTTTGGCGTAGTCTTGTCTATTCTCAGATTCGGTTTGTTCGAAGCGCTGCGAGAGCCGTACGGCTTGACCTTGGGCCCCAGTCACAGACCGGTCGGCGAAAACACGTTGCCACCGATTTTTGAGGACTCTGAACAGGCCGGCGACAAAAAAGGCGCTCGACAGTCGGCAGGTAACCTTTGGTTGCTTCCACTGGATTGAAAGTGGTGCAGGCTTTTGTGACATTTCCGTTTCGGTTTATGCCACTCGTTTAGCTGTTGGCTTAGATGATGGTCCGTCTACGTCCGGTCGGTCAGTGCCAATGTGGCCAGGAGCTCTGGTCAAGACCACCAAAGACAAACGGTTGGACGCTGGCGCTGATGTCTCTCTCGAAACCAGTTTGGGTGGGTAGATGACGTCCGACCTACCCGAATTATAGTTGTTTTATTTAGAGGGAGAAGTTGAACAGCCTAAAGATGGGTTGTCCTACTACAATTCAGATGAAAGTGCAGGTTTGCTGTGTTTTTATGCGTACAGTCGGGTTTTATGTTGCTAGTGTATAAGAGTGTTCCCATACCCAGTCTCTGTCCCATGAGCCCTGCTCCATTTAGGGTTTATTGCGGCTCGTGGTATGCATCTGCGTGCAAGTCCCAATGAGGCAAAATACAAATCTAGAAGCTGTCTGAAACTTTCCTGATGCAGTCTGAAATTGTCTCTGCTTGAGAAAACTGGCCAGAATTACTAGTACTTTTGCGGGTCAAAGAAATTTCAAAATCGTTTGTGAAACTTGGATTAGTTTTTGATGCGAAACGCGAATCTGGCATTAAAATTCTGCTAGCTCGCTACTGGAAGAAGTTGAGTCAGAGCCTGCTTTGGTGGGTGCCACAAAAATTTTTCTCAAAGATTAGTCAACTTAAAGCCATTTTCTTGTTAAAACGAGGTCGCTGAATCTAATGGCATCCTCCGTTTTTTTTTCGAAAAACTTCAAAAAAGTTGATTTTTTGTCATTTGAAAATTTCAATCGATAATATTTCAAAAGCGGTACATGTACGGCCAGTTGACCCGTTTTCTCGTGCAGAAGCAGAGACAATTTTGGTGCACACAGTAAATGAAATGCTTTGGGGTTGGGCGATTAACTTCCAGGTCTGAATTCAAGACTAACTTAGAAACATACAGTATTTATAGTGTATGTATTGTATGTAGCAGGTCCTGTACTGTATCTGTGTATCAGGTGATCTGCAAGGAGGGGTAGAGGAATTAGGGTGTTTTGGTAAGGCAAAGGATTAAGCAGAAATTGTAACAAAATGCAAACACTGCGTCCCAATAAAATCGGGAGTGTTTGCGAAAAATTCCACTGGGGGTTTGGCCGGTTGCGGTAGTGGCACCCCTGTTACAACATGTACTGTATGATTAGAACAAACACAAACTCGAACACGTCTGTGTGAGCAAGCTTGCTGTCCACCTCGGCATTTTTGCGAAAATGTATATTTCAGATGTTGTAGTACTAGAAAACGTTTTTGAAGAAAAGTCGAAGAAATATGACTGGCTTATTGTGGACGATGGCTGCAGCGCAGAAGACGAAGTTGGTGAGTGAATGCAGTGAACACGATTAAAATTTCTTGGTGCTAAAGTACATTTTAGGAAGTGAGCTACTTTTGAGTTTTGTGAATAATTCCTTATACAGTCAGGCACTTAAACGCCGTTTATGGTACCCACGTTCGGGACTGTGGTGGTACCGTATATGGCCCCTATCCATGGCCGTGGGGGTACATATGGTTCCACTAGCCTGGGTACCCTTACGATATGGTGTCGGTGCCATAAACAGCGTTAAGTGCCTGACTGTTACAGGGTTGCGTCGGCGTGCTTTGGGTCTAATGACCAAACTTGTATAGGCCTGAACAGACACCACAGAAAATCTGAAAAATTCCAAAGAACGGCCATTTTTATCATTTCTGTCAACTTTGACCATCTCTATCTCTCTCTGGAGTCGTTTGGCTTACCGTTAATAATATAAACGTAGTGTTAGAGTCGGCACCGACGGTAGATTCTAATATTGGCAGGGAAGCCGATTAGGTTAAGCCGTGGACTTAGAGCTCGGACCTCTCCACAACTTTGTTCGTGAGATTGACAGCACCTCGACGCATTAAAGAATTATTTTTCAAAACTCGCTTTTATTATGTTTTATCCAACTGCACTATTTTCTCTAAAAAAAGTTTATTTTAAAGACACGGCTTTCCGTACATACAAACAGTATGCACGGCCGTCATATTGTGTTTTGCAGAGCGAAACAAATGCAAATCGTTTGCTCCTGCTAGTGTTTCCGAGCATGTCACTGCTACTGAACAGAAGCTTCCACATACAAACGGTGACTCTTAGCACTTATTACTTATCCACGTTTCAGTGCTGGACGTGTTTTGTCCGTGCATTATTACAAATTTTGTAGTATCGACTAGCTGGACTGTCCAGACCGCTGGGAGCGCTAGCGAGCAACAACGGTCCGAAATTCCGGAAGGATTTAGTCAGAAAGGTACAGTACTCTCTGTCTGCTAATTATGTTAACCCACCTTTAGAATGTGGCATAGCCAAGATTTTTCAAAGGGGTGTATAACATTGAAGAGGGCCAGAGAATTTTGAAACGTATCTACATTTTGCAGAAATGATGTGGAAGTCGTTGACTGATGACGAATTTCCATACAGATGCCGTGGATTGGGTCGAGGCTGGGCGTACAAATCTCTGTGATGCATAGTTCGGTGGTTTGTTACTGCATTTGCATCGTCTAGTTACAGTGCTCGTACGTACTAAGTCCTTGTCTGAGTAAGCGGGTCACTGTCAGCAACCTCTGCGTTTAGAAAACAGACCTACATGTCTCTCGAAATTCTGGCGCTACTTTGATTTCTTCCATAAAAGTTGGTTTAGAATAATTGATAGCACAAGCTGTTTTATGTTTGAGGGTTAGTTAAGTTGGGCCTGCTTTTTCATACAGGGACAGAAAGTGATGTATTGTTATGGAGCTGTTTGGTAGAAGTTTGTGTAGTGCGTACGTATTGTACGTACATGTTGTACACGGACACTATAGAGAGCGTTAGTTCGGTTAAAATCATTTATCTATTTATCTTGATTTGTTGTCGTTTCTTTGTTAAGCATAATCTACGGTACATGACTGCTTTCAAACTCTGGTGCGGCTTTACGCACAGTACGTACAATGTAGGTACCACGCGAGAGAAAGAATGACTTTCGATCCTCCTAAGCTATCGCAGAGGGCGCTGTAAAAACGGCGGACGCGTTTGGTCCGTGTCATAAAAACTGTGCATATCCGGACACTCTGAAGCGGTGCACTTAGCCTGTTTCAAAATTGATGCGGAATCGGAGATTTCTGACCTTATATAATAACTTTTGAAATATGGAAAAGTTCTAAATCTAAAATGGTCAGATAGTGCGTTTTTGAAAGCGACTAGTATCCGTAGGGCACGCTGGTTTTCATCCTCCATCTACGACCGAGCGCGTCCATTTTGAACGAAATTCCAACCACATCGTCGTTTTCTTTCTGCAGTGATGTGTTTTCCCATCGCTCATACGTGGGCTGCGCGGTCGATTTGCGCGACAATTCGACACTGCCCATCGTCTGCTCTTTTTGCTTTTCTTCCATTTTTGCTACACGAGCAGCCCTACGAGCAGTCAAACTGTTGAGTAAGGCGTAGGAACCATAAGCCAATGCTGCCGCTACCAGCATCAACAACACGCACAATACACCGGTCATGAAGCCTCTGCTCATTCCTGCCTTCTTCCAGTCGATCCAGTACTGAAACCGGTTGTTTTCTTGCAATCCAAGTGTTCTCATAAAGCCAAACAATCGCCTACTTTTTGATTCCATGCGCCGTCTCGACTTTGCTTCCGAATAGCTTTCACGTCGATTGTCCCGTTGAAGACGCAGTTTGGGTCAACGTTTGGTTTCCACGAATCGTCTGCTTGACAAACCAGCTCCGCCGAGCCGTTTAGGCTGTAGCCCTTAATGCAGGATACGGTTATTTTGTCGGTTGCTGCGAAATTAGCCTTTTCTGGAGTGATTACGCCGTGTGTTACCGTAACGTTCGGACATCCGGCTGCAAGACTAGCGTACTGTATTATTTGCAGCCAATCAATCTACTTACTGTGAACCGGATTGAGAAAAAAGCCAAACACGCCGAACGGAATGAAAAACATGTTAGTCATTGCGCCGGTTGCTGATTTTCGACACCAGCAAGCAGAATCTAATCTTTTGGTCTTTACTTATCGACCTGAGACGGCTATACATAGCAACGCGTACAAAACAATAGACATCATTCAAGTTTAAGCAAGTATCTGTTCGAAGTTGCGGCGGCCGTGGGCTCGCTGGGACCGTTCACGGAAAACACACGTAGCTTGGATCCCGGTCGGTCGAAAAAACTATCCACTCTACCGCGAGTCTCTGTTCTTGTGCGTCGTAACTCTTCTTTTATAAAGCCTGGCAATACATAGACATGTGTTGCAATTGCAATTTCACTCTACACACGTAATGGTGATGCACCTGTCAAAACAGATCCGATGAGCAGTAAGGTAATAAGCAACAAAAGACCACTGAATGTTGCCTTCCACAGATGTACCGCATCAATCAACCTTTGAGTACCGAATGTCATTACCAATCCAAATGCCTGAATCAACAATTAATTGGATGGAAGCAATAGTTCTTGGCCGTGCTTAGCAAATTTTTGTCGTACCAAATTTTGACTAGAAAAGCTTACGTAAAGCTTTACTGCTTTGAGGAAGTACTCGACTCAACGCTGCGTTGGCCTAACGCAAAATTCCAGGTAGCTGCTGCGTAGTGATAATGCGAGCGATCGGTCGGGTCTTGTGTTGCGGAATTATGTATCATCATATCACGTCATGACGAATTATTAAGAGCCGGTCTCTGACTGGATGGACCCTTGGTATTTAAAGTTGGATTTTTGACTTTCGCCGATTTAGCCCAAACTCGGTGTGATAATAGTACCCAAATGAGTTGTCCTTGAATCCAGAAGGATAATTTGATTCGACGCTCCAACTTGAAGTTAGACGCTCCCAAAGTTTGAGCCGCTTAACTATGGGACCGAAAATTTGGACGCGATTTTCTCGCGTGTAAATAGGAGTTGCAATCTAATATTTTGGGGTTTTTCTACACGGTTACGGTTTACTGGTGTAAAGGGGGCTGGGCCAATCGACTGACTACATACTCCCCTACCTACCAATCTGCATTAAAGCTTCTAGAAAATCACTACCAAGATAGAAAAAGAATAAACACATTTATGTATCTTTAAAATCCACCACTCAAATTGGAAAAATTCGAAAAAAAATATTTTTCCACCTTCTTTGACCCCCGAAAAATCCCCCTGGTACCAGATGTTTTCATTCCAGAATTTTGTAGCGCTATCATTTCTACATCAGCTGGTGTAGTCATATCGGGTGTTGGAGGTGAGCAAAAACATCTGGACGACTTTGAAGCATAAAAATCGATTCAAAAATCAGTATTTTAGCGCTAAAATTTGGGACTGAAAATTTGGACGCGAATTTCTCGCGTGTAAATAGGAGTTGCGATCTAATATTTTGGGCTTTTTCTACACATTTATGTATCTTTAAAATCCACCACTCAAATTGGAAAAATTCGAAAAAAATTTTTTTTTCCACCCTCTTTGACCCCTCAAAACCCCCTGGTACCAGATGTTTTCATTCCAGAATTTTGTAGCGCTATCGTTTCTACATCAGCTGGTGTAGTCATATCGGGTGTTGGAGGTGAGCAAAAATATCTGGACGACTTTGAAGCATAAAAATCGGTTAAAAAATCAGCTGATCAAAACCGATTTTTATGCTTCAAAGTCGTCCAGATATTTTTGCTCACCTCCAACACCCGATATGACTACACCAGCTGATGTAGAAATGATAGCGCTACAAAATTCTGGAATGAAAACATCTGGTACCAGGGGGGGGTTTGGGGGTTTTGGGGGGTCAAAGATGGTGGGAAAAATTTTTTTTCGAATTTTTCCGATTTGAGTGGTGGATTTTAAAGATACATAAATGTGTAGAAAAACCCCAAAATATTAGATCGCAACTCCTATTTACACGCGAGAAAATCGCGTCCAAATTTTCGGTCCCATAGTTAAGCGGCTCAAACTTTAGGAGCGTCTAACTTAAAGCTGGAGCGTCGAATCAAGTTATCCTTCTGGACTCAAGGACAACTCATTGGGTACCATTAACACACCAAGTTTGGGCTAAATCGGTGAAAGTCAAAAATTCAACTTTAAATAGGGATAAGGCTCGATCATGTCAGAGACTGGCTCTTAATTTGGCGCCCGAAGCGGTCAAAGGATGCGAACATCAGCAAACATTATTATTATTCGCATCGCCCTGTTTTTTGTGAAAAAACTTGCATTGATTGCGGCTTGTTATCGGCTTGGTTAGCTTAGCTGATGTAAGATATGCCGCTGAATGTTGCAGGTAAGTGGGGTGTTTGTTTGTTAGATCTTTCTGGCTTGGCTAGGTTTATTTCTTGGTTTCAGGACAATTCTGTTCAAGATCGTGAAAGAAGAGCACAGCCCTTCGCATCCGTCGCATACACTGAGCCGGGCGCCAATTAAATAAAAGAAGTAAACATTTGTTGATGAGATGATTGATGATATCCGCAGACAGCTCATCAAAATTTATGCCTGCCTCCTAATTTTCATCCAAAAGCGA
The DNA here is from genome assembly GCA_030248155.1 of Sabatieria punctata. NCBI lineage: Eukaryota > Metazoa > Nematoda > Chromadorea > Araeolaimida > Comesomatidae > Sabatieria > Sabatieria punctata. The sequence continues at coordinate 76,063 of JASANB010005413.1, forward strand.
CTTTTATTTATTCACACGTTTATAGGTTGTTAAAAAGCGGAAATTTATTTTTAGCTTTAGTTTGAGAAGATGGATCTTTCAGCTTTAGATCTCATCTGAAAGAGCAATGGCCGATCGAATGGTTGGTTGCCGGATGCCGGTTAAGGAGAAATCACTGAGTCGGGTACCGTAACCGTTTAAAATGAGAGAGTTCAACACAGATCGATTTTCTCCTGTTTTTCAGGTTTTTAATGCTTTTTGTCAATTTTTGGCTCAAATTCAGGACAGTAAGTGGGTGCTAAGTTTCCCACAGCGCTCAGCGTGCCTCCAATAACCATTATTTAAAAGCTGAATGGTGTACTTGAAGAATAGGCGCCAAGAGGAACGCAAGTCTACGAGTTGGCACAACAGCGTTTTCGAAGGTTTTCGTTAGTTAAAAGATTCCTGAAAGCATACATGTAACAGGGGGTATGCCCCCACTTAGGCCAGACGGGACCCCCCCCCCCGAGACGATTTTGCTGACCCCGCTCCGACTTGTCTGGCAAGTAATTTTTTGAACAAATTTTTGCGATTTTTTACAGTTTCAAACACAAAAATTGCCAAAATCGCCTGCAAAGCAGCACTTTTTTAGCTGTATTTCAGCCGAAATTAGCGATTTTTGGCGATTTTTAGCCAAAAAATTGCGATTTTTTCGATTTTTGAGCGTTTTTTGTGCCCAACCCCCTCCCAAAATTTTCGCTCAGCCCCCCCGGCCGGTACCAGACCCCCCAACCCCCTCCCCTTCGGCGGATGACCTGTTACATGTATGTCTGAAAGTGGCACCGCTGTGCGTGCATTATGCAATCAGCTCTAGAATAATGGCTTCCGGAGGCACTCCAGCTTTGTGCGAAACTTAGCACACACCTCAAATTCTGAATTTGAGGCAAAATGCATAAAAATGTTAAAAAATTGAAAAACTGGAGAAAATGGCAGTGTTCTGATGAACTGTTCACTTCAAATGTTTACAGTGCCGGACAAAGTGATTTCTATCTGGTCGACGACCAACCAGTCGATCGGCCATTGTGCGCTTTTTCAAAAGAGTGAGACCTTTTTATCCCCAAACCTGTTTTGATCCCAAAAAGGTCCGTAAAATCCACGTTTAGACCGCAAAAAAGTCACTGAACCCTCACTATTTATTTAGTGCCGAGAACCTGTTTTGGACCATAACTTTACCATGCCAAAAAAGCAACTACAAGGATTTCGTTGGCTTACTTGAGCTGAAGCGTTGAGAAGATTAGAGGTCATGCCTTCGTTGATTGGGTACGTAATTTCGGCGGCAAATTCAAATCCCAATGGTAGATAGCCTGTTTGAAAGAACCTGTAAAAAGAACGCAAATTCACGTGCTTTATACAGACTAATAACAAATTACCCCAAAAATATGGAAGTGAGGTAAAGCGACCAGAGATGGTCGGGATTGCCCAATACTATGGACGCTGTAAAGGCGATCATTCCAACAAAACTTAGTATGTACGCTGTTAATATTATAAGTCTGCAAGAAGATATGGAATACTTTTTAAGCAGGTCTTGGATTTTACTTGAATTTGTGAGTTTTGTCCAGTAGAACTCCTATTATGAGCATCCCAACCATGCCAGATATTACCATGAACAAGCCAATTTGACCAACTGCCATTTGGTCGTCCTGAAGATTGACAATATCTTTATAATTGCATGTTTTAGGGAGGAGACACCCAGTCATGTTTTCTCTGAACGGGCTACATCATCAACAGAATGCGATCTAAACAAGCAAAATGGTAAGAAATTAGTATCGGAAAACTCACTGGATAATAGGTGATAATGACAGTGTTGAGCACAATGGAAATGCCGTAAAAGGCACCGGCGTTTAAGCCTGAAACAGCTTTATATTACCGTGGCAGTTCAATATGCCACACTACCGTAGGTTACGAAGAGCAGGATAAATCCTGGATGCACTGTGAGACTTTTGAAACTGTCCCAAACAGGCTGTCTTATGTCGTTGTACTGAGCGGCTGCTTGCGCTGCACTTGGCGGCTTCGGTGGCTGCTCGCGAAACACTACATGGAAATTATCAATGCGTATACCATACTGTACATGTCGTTTGGGAGGTAAAGGAGGCGGCCCCCCAAGTCCGAGTTTTCGGAAAAAGTACCCCATTGAACTGCTTTGGGAACTGTTTGATCGATGGTGTTTAAACGTGGAGGATACAGTGTTTGCGGGGCTGCATTATGTACATTGGCCGGAAAAATCCGGAGGGGTGTAGGGGGTCTAGAGTCGTGCAGTGAGTGAGTGCAAAAATCTCCTATTTTGTCTTAAAAAGCGAAAATTTTCTCCCTCCGGATGGGGAGGGGTGGGGCGAGGGGGAGTATGACCGGCCGAGGGGTATTTCCCTTCGATGGGAGGGGGTAAACCCCTAGCCCTCCTTCGGCCCATGTATGCGGGATTGGGGTGTGAGCCAAAATTTTCATGAGGTTTCGGTCTAGTACTAACGATATCGCTCAAAATTGGAGTTTAGTGCTAAAAATCGGGGAGAAAAGGTTTTTGAAACACTCTCGTTATTACAGTACATACGTACATACAATGTACAATGTAAGTGTATGTGTCATTTCTAACGAAAAGCACACTAAAGTCTAAACTTACCAAATAAAACTAAGATGAATTGAATTGTTGTAACGACAGCTGTCAGGTAGAACATGAATCGTAGATCTGCAGCCACGGTCGACTTGTCGTTCTCGTTGTCTGGCTTCGGCACAAGGATGGGAGGCAGTATGAAGCCGAGGGCTACTCCCACACTGTTGCCCAGCACTCCGATTGAAGTCGCTGTGGCCACTTCGTTGGCACCGAACCAGGTTGCTGCTAGTTGTGGAGGTATACCCAACAGACAGACGTTCGAAATGGCTGCGAAAACTTCGCCTGTCATTGATAGCCAAAATCTGTCGGGTATGGCACTGGGTACTTTTATCCAGGAGGCTGAAATTGGTTTCTTTGAAAGAAACATGACGAAAACATTATTTAGCAATCAGTACAAGTACCTAACGCATTGAAGCCAGTGGCAAGGACAGCCATGTTGAACAGACCATAGACATCTAAAAGGTAGTTGATTGGCAGAACTAATAAGGGGTAAGTGACCATGTATGTCATGGCCATCCAATCTAAAGTTAAAGCATCGACGTTGTAGAATTTGGTGAGGACATCAGTAATAGAGGCATATTCATTCCATTGAAATGCATTTGTCGCCGAGTAAGAGCAGAAAATGGCCAACATGAGCCAGCGCTTTTTGTACACCCTTGTTTCCATTGCCCCCTGTGCTATGACAGCCGATAGGCACTCAACTCTGCTGCAACATTCAACAAACACTGTGCACAACTAATCAGATGGAGCTACCAAACCGAAAGCGGATTAAAAATTTGATCGTCTGCCACGGGCTGATAAACTGACAACGCCGTGCTGTTCCTACGATATCAATCAGTGATACGGTTTACGACAGGTACACCCTTTTTCTGTATAACGCTTCCTATACTAAAACAACGCTGAATCGGAGTTAAGCAACTGCTGTCATCTAAAGTGCAATTGCGCACGCCAATGATGCGAGACCTCACACATCCAAGTTTATCAGAGCTCAAAATTCTCTAACAGCATCCAAAACTTCATTCTTGCCAACAAACAGAAACGAATAAGCTAGATATACAAAAATAAAACATCTTACTATTAATTTACTGAACACAGTAAAAACGGACTAGATTTTATTGACTAAACCTTCAATAAAACGCTATGATGACAGCTGAGTTTCACAGGTTTCGCGCCGCTTACGGGCTGAGTTTTTGCAGACAAGCAAATTCTATCTTACACCAGACTCAGAATGTGCAATACTTCATTATTGTTCAAAATTTGCTTGTATCCGGTCCGCAAACTAAATTCGATGATAGCAAACTAGACGTTTGGACTAGGTTGGAGGTGCGGGACCGTGTTTACGTTGGCACAGCCAGTGTGGCAGAAAAATACAGTCAGAAGACAGCACACGAACACACTCCCGAACAAACTGAGACTGCACATGGTAAACATAAATTACTAGAACGACCATTGTTACAACATGCAAAATATACTCTTCCTACTACAATTATTCACTGATCAGTAAGATCGGAAAACGCACGTATTTACACCACATTGTATACAACTACTGCTCCTGCCTCCAGTCCTGATCATTGATGGCCGCCCAGCACGGGGAGATATTGACAGGTGACAGCGACTTATAAAATCTATTTACCATTAAAACGAACACGAACAACCGCATAAACAATGTACAGTGTCAGCACCTGCCGCAAACATTTACATGTCGGGTGGCTACGCGAATGTGTCCTAACCGGAAGTGCGGTCGGGGCAGCCTCTGCCGGTGGTATCACAGTGCATTGGGAGCCGTTAGAACTCGGCGAACTCCTTCGCACACTTTTCTGTGCCCGAAATTCGAAGCGGCTCTTCCTCGTAATCGTCGAAATTGCTCGTGTCACCGGGACCGCGGCATTTGGGCAAGAACGGCGCATCCACCTGAAAGACCACAGTGGTCGGTATTAGTGATTGGCTCCGATCGGTCGACGGGCTAAACATCGCCACGACTACGATGGTAGCCCTCATGCACGGATAGAGCAGACATTGGCCCCGCGCCAGTCAAAGCGAGCAGGAAGAACCGAATCGATGGTGCTTTGGTGGTGCGGCTGGCTGTGAATGCGAAAAACCGAGCGAAAGAGAAGGAAACAAAAGAAACCAAACATACTCACAAAACACAGTAGAAACGAAAGTCAGAATGAGGCGAAAATGTCGACCAAGACAGGCTCAGCACTGATCTCAAACAGACTGATGCTTTCCTTGATCTCCTCAACGAAGTGGCGCGTGTCCTCGGGTCCGTCGAGCCGGGGGTAGAGCGCTTCGAACTGTGCGCCCTTGCTGTTAGCAGAAGCAGAGAAAGAGGCAGGAATGATCTAAAGCCATGCACCCAAGCTACACACATGCTTAACGTACTATGTAAATGGGCAATCTTAGAGGTGGTGTGAGTATACGGACTAAGACAATGAGACGCCACGGGGTTAGAAGCCCTGGAACTGGCTGTGAAACATGTCGTAAAGTTTGTCTGTGAAGTGGACCCCAGGCGCCAGGCAAGGATCCTCTTCAAAAAAATCGAACAGATCTCCGGGTGCTTTCGAATGTGGAATATGGTGCGGTTCTACACTAACCTGCAGAGAAAAGAAAAACTACAACGTGTATAGTACGTGCAGGAAAGTGAAACAAGCTGGGCACGTAAATAACTAAGGTTCAAACTAATGAAAGTGACATTTACATTTTGAAACAACTAAAAACTGGATCATTAGTGTCAGGCAGATTGAGAAAAACTGCCAACCTTTCGCTGATAAATGGCGATCCAATCAGTGGTGCCGTACCACTTGTGGTTTTTAATGTCTGCTACGCCATTTTTGAGATTTCCATACCGCTTTGTCAGATCCACTTGTAGCAAGTTTTTCAGCAAATCCTTTAATTCGTTTGAAAAATGTGAAGGGAATTTAACCTGAAATCCAATTACATGTCTCCACAGCAGTCAGAACTGACCCCTGGATATACAGGTCCCATTCAAGAAGGGAGTATTTCGGTACCTTGCCGGAAACAATCTTTTCGTAGATTTGGATAGGCTGATCGGCAAAGAATGGGGGATAGCCTGCTGCCATTTCATAGATCAAGACGCCCAATGCCCACCAATCTACTGCTTTGTTGTAACCCTAAAATAAGTTCTCCACTGCAGTACGTACGTAGTTTGTGCTGCGATTTGAGACATGCAGCCATCACTTCCTGCTTCGGCTTGGCCTATCTAAGGCCTTTGGGCCACTGCATCAGGAGCGTACGGCTCTACTTGGATGCTCAATTATTGATGTGGCGAGCTTTAGGGCCAGAGTGTTGGCAGCAGAAATCGATGGTTGCCACAAAACTGGAGCCTATTTTTAGCTAATTTAGCGGATGACGCACAATACCTTGCTGAGAATGATTTCAGGGGCTAAATACTCGGGGGTGCCACATAATGTCCACGTTCTGCCTTTAACCCGTTTTGCAAAGCCAAAATCTGTAATCTGAAATCACAGAAAAGTGCATGCAGCAAGCAACCGAAGAAAACAGCAGCAGAGTACTTTGAGATATCCAGTGCTGTCGATGAGCAGATTTTCTGGCTTCAAATCTCTGTAAATTAAATCCAAGGAATGCAAGTATTCGAAGGCTAACACGATCTGCGCCGCGTAGAAGCGCGAATGCGGCTCTGAGAATCGGCCGATTCGCCGAAGGTGCGAGAACATCTCGCCGCCAGATATAAACTCCAGCACCATGTATAAATTTGAATTATCCTGAAACGGTCTGATTCCTTTCCGCTTTCATTACTTATCGGGAAAGCAGACCTTGAAGGAAAAATCCATTCTAACAAGGAAAGGGAAGTCAATGGCCTGGAGAATTCGCTTTTCGTTCAGCGTGTGCTCGACCTGCTTTAGCTTGACCACTTTCTGCTTGTCCAGTATCTTCATGGCGTAGTAATTATTAGTCTGCTTGTGTTTGACCAACATGACCCGCCCAAACGACCCTGTGCCCAGGGTCTTGATCCGGTCGAAATCATCTAAGCACGCGTTATTCTGAAACAGTGTTCTGTCTGTCAGTCGGAACGCTAATGTCGCCGGTGACGTAAAGCAATGGCAGGCGGACGCCACACTAATACAGTTAAAGCTGCAGCTAACGAACGTATATGTCAAGTATGTGTAGGCTTTGATCTAATAAGGACACGTTTGTGCGTGTGTGGCGCGTATGAGTGTGTGGGCGACGAAGACAGTTAAAAAGTAGTTCTCAACAATCGATAGAGGACAAGCGGCTGTACGACCGCCCGGAGGCTTCTGTTCTAGCAGTCTCCAATTTAGCACCAGCCGCTTGTCCCGAATCGATACGCCGCGCCGCGCTAACAGGGTCCGGCAGGTCTAAACTACACATGGCGCTGCACTAATGGCTATTCCTGTCTGTTCAGCTATTACCGCCACCCGTATCTGGTAACTGCTGAACACCAAGAGCTTTCAGTAGCCAAAAATAGCCTGCTATTTTTTAAATAATTGCCCCTCGCCATCAACAGCTCAGCAGAGCGTCTAGTCTATTATTGCATCGGTGCAGGCAAGTAAACCGGTTACCTGAGCGGGGTTATCCCAGCGCTGCTTAAACTCCTCACGAGCCTTCTCCAAGAATTCTTTAACTGAAACAGAAACAGAGGTTAGACAGAGTGGGACGGTGCCAACACAGACACAGTGACATGACGAGAGGACAGCACATGTACGGCCGTGGCAGTACTAAGAGCAGACGAACGTACAGTATTTTGCTTGGGCTTTTTTGCTCATTTCCTTCGAGACAGCGACTGGGGACTGAGCGCCTGAGGCAGCAGAGGCTGCATTGCCAGTCAAAGTGGTCAAAATGCTCCGAATTTCAGGCGCGAGTTCTGGCCGACAGGCGCGCGTTAACTATATCAGGGCTCTCGGATTAGATCTTCTTAGAGGCGGCCGTCAGCAGCTACTAACAACTCGGTCGGTGCCAGAGAGGAGGAAGACCAGTGGACGAGTTAATGAGTGCATGTGGCAGCTACGACCAAGCAACATGTGGCATCTTTTGTTAATGACGCGTAGAGCCACAGCAACGCAATTAGTTCCAATCGAACCACTAGTGCCAAGAATGTGTCGGCAGCCTACAAGCCCGGCCTAAGCAGCCGCTTGCCACTAAAGCTGTCTGTATATCGGCCGGGCACAGGGACAGCCACCGGTGTGTGACAGGCTTTGATAGAGGCCCACGCCACATTTCATATGTATAAGCCGGCGTATAATTGTCCCCAGCACCGGAAAGCCACTCGTGTCTAATCTATCGCCTGTAATGACACTCTTTGACGCCACACCTCCACAAGCTCGGTCCCTACTCGCTGCTATCTCTAATTAACGCGCCTCGGGCTAATAGACAACTCGTGTTTCCAGCTCTCCGCTCCGCTGCTAACTACAGCTTATTTGCCGGCTCCAACCATTCTGCACTGCACCAACACTTCACTAGGTCTACCTGGCCAGTGCTTGGCCGAATCGGCGCTGCCCGTCTTTTTCTTGCGAATCGACTCGCGGAACTCGCGGGCTCCAAACATGTTCATGTCGAAGGCCGGAGCAAAGAGAAGTGACACTGCTTCAACACATGATCTGCATTGAGCAGAGCAACACAGAGCGCCTTTGAGTCTGCGGAGCGAGCGCTCATAGCCCACCAAGCGTGCGATGTGAAAGGTTCAACGCATCGGTCAGCCACGGCGCCTGGCAACCACGCTCGTCCGAAGCGAAGCGTTCTGCTATTTAATAGCTGCCCCAGAGCTTTCAGCCGTTCGCTAAGTGATTTCTGCGTGTGTGGTGTGAGGAAGTAAAAGCGTGTGTGGCAGGCACACCAGTGCAGTTACCAAGGTGATCTCTGCTAGAGTGCGGTACAAGCGTGCAACAGTGACACACGCACGACACGGCCCGCTATAGCTAGTGTTACAACTACTGCAACAACTTACAGAAAGACTCATAGCCAGTCGCTCTGATAACAACATAACCCGCTGAAAAGCAAGATCAAACACTCAGGCCATCACTTTGCAATGGACACAGTTGCGGGGCTGGAACGTAATCAATAACGAAACCGAGTCAAAACCAAAATAGCAGTTTAAACTAAGCCAAGTCAGACAGCCAACTTAAAATAGACTGTTATATAGACGCTAGACGACCGATGGTTATGTCAATCAAAAATCAGAGTCGTTTTGCCCGTGAAGCGCACCCCGCAAACGGATTCTGGCTTATCAACACCTATTTGCAAGCTGGACAAACAGTCTGTTGCTATGCCTCGCCCAGCACACAGCTGACGCAGTTGTTTACGCACAAAGCCATTGGATGTGTTCAAATCATGCGTCGGATAGATACAAAGCCGGTAAAAAGCAGTCTATTCTATTAGACGGCACAAAATCTGCCGAATTAGCGGCGTCCCTCCAGACGGACTGGCACAAAAATGAGCCTGACAAGCGGCGCATTTGTCATGAAGGCAACTGCCCAAACCACCAGGCAATACTGTGCTCCCACCCAAAATTAGCCGTTCCAAGTGGGAACCGCGAGAGCACAGACAGGCGCAGCCATTAATTATGCATACAGTGTTTGGCCGTTTTGCAAAGTCCATGGAATTTAGCAGGCCATTAGCGCAAACCGAACCAACTACCTTCGTCGTGGGCTGCAGTAGCCTGAACAGCACCCATAACGCACGATCAGACAGAAGACATGAGGTGTGCAAACTGAACCCAAACAACCGACGCGGCCGGAGTAACTGGCAGCGCCGGTGGTGCCAAGAGGAGGCGGCTGAGATTTATGGGCGCCGGTGCCGAGTTGTAGCGCGGGCGCGGGGTCGGGGCCAGGCAAACTTACGCCAGTCCAAGTACTGGTGAGTGATGAAGTCGGAGCGGAAGGCGCGCAGGGCTTCCTTCGCACGTGCGCTCTTGTCCTCGCGCTTCTCCCGCACAGTGCGTCCGAAGAAGAAGGAGGAGGCTAGCATGGAGGCTGCGCCGAGAAATGTGATCAGGCAAGGCCGTGCAGAGACTGCGGTGACGCGTCCGTAATTAATAAGGCGACTCCAGTTGTCTGGGCGTTGAGGAGACCGGTCCGTCCGACAGTGGCACGACCACCATCGATCTCGTCCGATGGACCAAAGCAAAGGACCGCTTCCGAACCTGCGCTCAAATGAGCGGTGAGCGGGCCGGCCGAGCTCCAGGGACGCCCGATCGGATAAACCACTCAGTTGGCCAGTGACGGAAATTCGAGAAAAATGAACTGGCCGCCATCCCAACCCAATCGACCAAACCAGTGGACGGCCAGGCTGCTGGCGCGTGTCCCGACCACGGAGCCACCAACAGTTGGCAGCTCTCACCTTTCGCTGGGCGCGCCCACCCGCCAACGCTACTACTGCTACTACAAGGCTAATTGGCCAAACAGACTTACAGTTGCCTGAGGAACCCTTGGACACCTGGCCGCCGCCACTGGCCGACTCGGACTGTTCGCCCTTGCGAAGGAACTTGAGCATGACTGGGAAGGGATGGGCGCACTTTTTATGCCCTGTACAGGTGCGGGCTCCGATTGATCGGGCGGGACGCGTGTGCTGCTGCCGCGAATTTCACTTGTGATCGGCGGCGGAAGATCGAAGTCAGCAAGGCTGTCGGCCAGGCCGGCCAGCAGCTCTCCGATCAATGCTTGCTTGCCAGCCCAACCGAGCCGCCGCACGGGCACACAGCGATTTTATAGGCCAGAGTGGGGCAGCTAAATGAAATATCCGTCTTTAGCACGGCTCGTTCATTACTTGCCGCAACCAGTGGCTCCCATTTTTAACGCACATTAGCACCAGCCTCTATTTTTGGCTCGGCACAGATACACTGCCTGGCCAGTTCAGACGCTTCTCACACTGATAACTACAGTACTGCACTGCCGTTGCAGCTGCTCCTCCTAAAGCACGCCACGCTCGCCACATGCAAACCTTCGTTCTTGGCTCCATGCCGTTTCCGGAACATTTTGATGGAGGAGGACCAATAGCTCTGGAGGCGTTGAAGGAAACAATTGCAGAGACATAAGTCAAGCTAGGCTCGTCTTCGATTGAGCGTCATGGCGTAGACTGCGTATAGGAGGGCCAAGTCAAATTACGGAATCTGACTACAGGATGCTCCCATGACAGATGAGTGCCTTGTTTTGCCGCATCGGCCTTCTGGGAAGCTGACACAAGGAAAGACCCAGATGCAATGGAAATATGCACGGCCAGTTGCAATGAAAGCACACCATTTATCTCGTCCTTGCATGTCTCTCTCATGCATGCAATCCCGCTCCATCGAGATGGCCGCCATTTGGTCCCCTCTTACATTTGTTTGATGTAGTCATCCAGTCTATACTACGTACCCGCTCCGTCCTTCAACTGTTCTTGCTCCTACCACCACTATTTCAATTCAATTCTCCACTGACTGACTGACTGCACTGAACAGGTTCATTTCGAATGCTATGCACTCTTTTCAAGGAACGATTGGTTCTGGTCAAGTACGGCAGCAGCGTTGCATTGTTTAAAATAGTTTTACCTACTGTACCTATTGTTGTACACACGTTTTTTGTTTTGTGCGCAAATAACATTGAGAATACATATAACCGGTTGGTCATCCGCCGAAAATGTGGCGGGTTTGGTCCAGACCGGAGGACTGATCCCAAATTCCGTTAGTAGGGCAGAGTACCAAAATCGCTAAACATCAGTATTCTTGGCTAAAAAAGTCTAACTAATATTAGATTAGGCTCAGATTAGACATAGGGGAAAAGGGGCCTGAGTGGGGTTGGCCCCTCATGCCTGACTTACCCCCCCAGGCCGACTCCCTCAGGAATTTTTTAAAACAATTTTGTATACAAACGCACGAATTTGGTGTAAATGAGCTCAAAATAGCTTATTTTAACGAAAAATAAGCCAAACCCCTTGATTTTTGCAAAAAAATCAGAGTTTTTGCTTTACCATCACCTGAAACCATCTCAAGTTTACAAACTACTACCCTTCGCCGAAATGCTAGCCCGTTTCTGGCTCAGATACAGCTATTTTACAGGTAATTTTAGTGCCTGAAATCAGTGGCGTATCCAGGATTTCGGAAAGGGGGGTGTAAAATTTTGAAAGTGCCTGGTTGGGCCGCTGCCCAACCAGGGTAAGAAAATTTAGCAACATTTGCCTTTAAAAACGCGTTCAAAACACATTCCACGCTTAAAATTAACAGGAATTACAAGTTTTAGTAGGTTAAAGTGGCCTGGGCGAGAAAATTTTGAAAATGTAGCCTTCAAAAACGCATTTAAAAGGCATTCTGAGCACAAAATGGACAGTTTTAGTACATACGTAATTCATTACTTTCGCTTATTTTTGGCAGACTTTCTCTTCCTACCTCCACCGCAAAGGGGGTGTACCCACCCTACACCCCCTGGATACGCCACTGCCTGAAATTGTAAAAAAATTGCCAAAATACATAGGTCCAACAATTGCGTCGCAGAAAAATCGAGGGAGGGGGAATCGTCTCAAATTCATCTCATCTTTGCCGGTGCGGGGGGTAAACCCCTCTCTCTGTGACATGTATACTACATGCACGTACGTATGAAATCGATCTACATACATTGTACACGTACGATAGGGCCGTTCATAAACGAAGTCGTTCCAGAAGGTGAGGGGAGTCGGCTAAAATACGATAGCAGACGACGCACCTACAATACGTACGTTAGCAAAAAAACGTCGTCGCTTTTTCCTGCTTTTTAAGGAACGGCCAGGCGGTGAAAGGCAAAACTTCTATTCGAAAGTGTGTTATTTTCAATTTATGTACATAGTAGATTCTGCTAAATGTTTCTACCCAAGGAAAAGCTTCTCAAAGCATTTAGTATGGATTTATTCAATTGTGTATGCAGTATGGAAGCAAACAGAAATGATAATACTGTATGTACTGTACTTTTTGTTCCGGGAGGGAGGGTAAACTAACAACGACGTCGCCTTAGTGGGGGGGGGGTTCCCGAAACGATGGAAGGCGACTTTGGGAGAGGTCCGAAAAAATCGAGATTTAGGAACGACGTCGTTTATAAGCGGCTCCACACCTATAGCAAAAAGCCTACACAAGTAGAAAGAAAAGACAGATTATGATAATTTGAAGAGTAGTGAAGTCTACATACTATACAGTATAAAGGAAAAATTTGAGACCAGTATACAAACAAGGTAGATAAATGTGACCTACTTTCACCTCAAGCATACAGTTTTGATGGAACAACCCCAGTATTCTAACAAACACCGAATTTTTTCCCGAGTCAGTCAGTAGCCGTACGTACAGTATTATATTAGAGAGTTTGTTGGTTCCCCAGCTCCTACCCGTTGGCCGGTCGGCCCCTACCCCACCCTGAAACAGTTTCCAAGACCCCACCGCAGTCGAAAAATATACTCTTACTGGGTGGGACTAGTGCCCCAGTCCAGTAATAACAAACAGACATTAACAGACAGAAATAACTAAAGCTTTCAACGAACTCTATCACCAACATTTTTGCGGATTTTGAGTTCTTTATAACGAGACACTACCTTGCATCGCATTTCTATAGTAAATTGCCTAGGTTTTAGCATACTCAGTCCAGTGAGCGGCTGAATCTCCCAGACCAAGCACTATTTGAGCAAAAAATGGACGTAGTCAGAAAAATTTACTTAATTTGCATAGAAATTTAATTATAAAGTTATTTTTAGATGTTTTTTTACAACTTTTTTATCGAAAATACATACAATATAGAAAAAAATTCCTATCTTTTTGGCTTATACTCAAACGTTTCGTTCTCGGTCAGTACATACATACGTACAGTTCTTCATTGATTTGACTCTAACTTCAAGCTTTATCATACATGTAGCTGGGTTTTCTGCTGGGGGGATTTTTCTGCTCCAAAATAGGCTTTCAGCACTATGCCCAAAGGTGGTTTCAGTCATACATGTAACAGGGGGTCTGAGCGGTCTGCCCCCAACCGATTATGCCAGACCCCCTCCGATATTTCTGGCAAATAATTTTTCAGCAAATTTTAGCGGTTTTTTGCAATTTCACACACACAAATTGCTAAAATCGCCTGTAAAACAGCACTTTTTAGCTGTATTTCAGCCCAAATTAGCGATTTTTGACGATTTTTAGCGCAAAAATTGCAATTTTCTTCGATTTTTGAGCGTTTTTAAGTGCCCAACCCCTCCCAAAATTTAGGCTCAGAGCCCGCCCGGCCGGCGCCAGACCCCTCAACCCCCCTCCCCCTTCGGTGGATAACCTGTTACATGTATGGTTTCAGTGACCTTTTTTGTGTTCAAAAGTGGGTTTTAGCGATCTTTTTTGGGCTGAAAACAGGGTTTTGAGGACGAGGACTAAAAAATCAAGTAAAAATCCTGTCTCAAGTGCAAAAATGCCGTTTAAAACTTTAAAACGCCTTTTTTGCTTTAGAACATGCAAAAAACCTATTTCTGTTTCACACTACTATTAAATGGCACAGAAATCGTGGAACTCCAAATTAAACTTAAATGGCACAGAATTGTGGAAATTCGAAAATATAATCAAAAACCTGCCCTTTGAACTACAGATTTTATTCCCAACGACAATAACAAGCGTTATTTCAAGTTTCAAAGCTATATTTCAAGGATTAATCGAAAAATCCAAATTCGACATTCGATCGAACTCAAAGAAAAAGAAATCTTTCCTCAATTTTCTCGTTTTGCCTATTTTATGGACTGAGGCATTTTGTTCGCTTCAATTAAGTTTCAGCATTAAAATTCCTTTGTAATCGAAGTTGGTGTTTCGGCTCTGTTAACATTAATTAAAGAAGAATAGTTGTTTTTATTGGTATTCTTGTTTTAGCTACTATCCACCATGGTGGTATCTTACGGCGCATTGATCATAGCACAGTTCGGCTACGTAGTACATAAGTCATGCATTTTTACAGCCTAAAAATTTCTTACCACTCTTCAAAAATTGTCCCCACGCCTCACCCCTGAAAATCCTGCAGGCCCGGTGCTGAGAATTAAGAGTCAGTCTCTGATTCGATCGAGTCTTGGTATGTCAAGTTGAAAATCGAACTTTTGCGCAGAGACCTGTGCGTTGGTGTACTAATAGGCATTCATGAGTTATGTTAAACCTGCAAAGGGTTTATGGATTTGACGCTCCATTCCCGAGATACAAGCCGCCAAAAATCGGCCCGCTTAACTATGGGACCAAAATTCTCAACTCGAATTTCTTTTGTACCAATAAGAGTTGGGACTAAAAAATTGGGGATTATAGGTAACTTTTTGAGTAGTTTAAGAATTTTTGGTCCAAAATTATTTTTGAGTAAAAATTTTTTTTTGCGACCACCTTTGGCCGGCCCTAGCTCGTCTGGAACCCCCCTACACAGTTTTTTTTATTTCAGGATTTTGTAGCGCTATCAATTTGCCAGACTATGGTGTAAAGCATTTTGGGCTGCGACCCGACATTCGTGAGATATTCACATCCGAATGGCCAAAACCGTGCAGAATTTGCTAGTTTTGCAGTACACAGAGCTATGATGCCGGATTACTTTCATTATAATAAGAGTTGGGACTATAAAATTGGGAATTTTAGGTAACTTTTTGAGTAGTTTAAGAATTTTTGGTCCAAAATTATTTTTGAGTAAAATTTTTTTTGCGACCATCTTTGGCCGCCCCTAGCTCGTCTGGAACCCCCCCTACACAGTTTATTTTATTTCAGAATTTTGTAGCGCTATCAATTTGCCAGACTTTGGTGTAAAGCATTTTGGGCTGCGACCCGACATTTGTGAGATATTCGCCTCCGAATGGCCAGAACTGTGCAGAATTTGCTAGTTTTGCAGTACACAAAGCTACAATGCCGGATTACTTTCATTATAATAAGAGTTGGGACTAAAAAATTGTGGATTTTAGGTAACTTTTTGAGTAGTTTAAGAATTTTTGGTCCATAATTATTTTTGAGTAAAAATTTGTTTTGCGACCACCTTTGGCCGACCCTAGCTCGTCTGGAAACCCCCCCCCCTACACAGGTTTTTTATTTCAGAATTTTGTAGCGCTATCAATTTGCCAGACTTTGTTGTGAAGCATTTTGGGCTGCGACCCGACATTCGTGAGATATTCGCCTCCGAATGGCCAAAACCGTAGCTTTGTGTACTGCAAAACTAGCAAATTCTGCACGGTTTTGGCCATTCGGAGGCGAATATCTCACGAATGTCGGGTCGCAGCCCAAAATGCTTTACACCATAGTCTGGCAAATTGATAGCGCTACAAAATTCTGAAATAAAAAAATCTGTGTAGGGGGGTTCCCGACGAGCTAGGGCCGGGCAAAGGTGGTCGCAAAAAATTTTTTTACTCAAAAATAATTTTGGACCAAAAATTCTTAAACTACTCAAAAAGTTACCTAAAATCCCCAATTTTATAGTCCCAACTCTTATTATAATGAAAGTAATCCGGCATCATAGCTTTGTGTACTGCAAAACTAGCAAATTCTGCACGGTTTTGGCCATTCGGAGGCGAATATCTCACGAATGTCGGGTCACAGCCCAAAATGCTTTACACCATAGTCTGGCAAATTGATAGCGCTACAAAATTCTGAAATAAAAAAATCTGTGTAGGGGGGTTCCCGACGAGCTAGGGCCGGGCAAAGGTGGTCGCAAAAAATTTTTTTACTCAAAAATAATTTTGGACCAAAAATTCTTAAACTACTCAAAAAGTTACCTAAAATCCCCAATTTTATAGTCCCAACTCTTATTATAATGAAAGTAATCCGGCATCATAGCTTTGTGTACTGCAAAACTAGCAAATTCTGCACGGTTTTGGCCATTCGGAGGCGAATATCTCACGAATGTCGGGTCGCAGCCCAAAATGCTTTACACCATAGTCTGGCAAATTGATAGCGCTACAAAATTCTGAAATAAAAAAATCTGTGTAGGGGGGTTCCCGACGAGCTAGGGCCGGCCAAAGGTGGTCGCAAAAAAATTTTTACTCAAAAATAATTTTGGACCAAAAATTCTTAAACTACTCAAAAAGTTACCTAAAATCCCCAATTTTTTAGTCCCAACTCTTATTGGTACGAAAGAAATTAGAATTGAGAATTTTGGTCCCATAGTTAAGCGGGCCGATTTTTGGCGGCTTGTATCTCGGGAATGGAGTGTCAAATCCATAAACCCTTTTCAGGTTTAACATAACTCATGAATGCCTCATAATACACCAGCGCACAGGTCTCTACGCAAAAGTTCGATTTTCAACTTGACATAGGGATAAGGGCGGAGACTCGATCGAATCAGAGACTGACTCTTAAGTTGGGATACGACAATTTTTCAAACGGCCAGCACCGTCAAGTCACGAAACCTATAGAGTATTTTGAATTTGAAACAACGTGATTATATTGGTCCCATCTTATCGTTACAAGCAGTATCCAGAAGAGCCTATGATAGACGCTCGAAGAAGGGACTGTCCAACTTGCGCACTACCAATTTGCGCACACGGATCGCGGGCCCGCGTATAACGTATACGGAACCTTTCAATGGTTGCTGGCATAGCGTGAAGTAAAAATGGCATTATGATTATATTTATTATGTTAAAACACTTCGTGTGCAAGTTGGTTTGTGCGCAAATTGGTTTGCGCAATTTGGGTGCCCACGATCCGTGTGCGCAAATTGGTTGAGCGCAAGTTGGTAGTCCCCTCGAAGAAACCTAGGCACGTAATGTAGGTCAAAATTCGAAAAAGAGTTTCATTAAAAATTAAGAGCCATATTTTTTAAAAACCGGGCAGGTCCCCTTATAAGGGCGGAACATGAAATTTTCTGACCTATGCTTTTTATGTGATGAATCAATAGGTATTTAGTAGAAAACACCACCACTGTGGTATTTTTGCTCTGCGATACCGCTTAGGGTATTTATGGCCAAAAACGTGATTTTGGACATTTTCAACTGGTTCTCCAGTGCGCAACTGCCGATCGCGGTCATATCTTCAGCATAAATTAGTCTTACTATGACCACTGCACCCACAAAGTTTGGGGCTGATCGATTCAGGCCAGCGTGAACACGGTTGGTTTTAGGGGTTATTTTAAAAAGTGAAAAATAATTTTTTGACGTCCCTCGCAGATTTTGGCCATACTTTTAGGGTAGATAGAACACGTCGTCCTCAGCAATACGTAG
>JASANB010005414.1:0-14784 GCA_030248155.1 Sabatieria punctata
AAAATACAAGTACTAGTGGTGGCTCCAGTATTAACAAACTGGGTCAGAAATCACTAATTTTTAGCCTAAAATTCACTTGAAAAGCCTTTGGAAACCGAATTTGGCGCTTCCACTGCTGATATTTAAGAGAAATCGGTGTTTTTGGAAGCCCTTTTTGTCATTTTTTGTTTGTTTTTAGCTCTAAAAAGCTATTTGGCAGCTTAAAATTGCGATTTTTAGCATCCTTACTGAAAAAAACGTGCTAAAAACGCATTTCCAGGCGTTCTGGAGCTTTTTGAAATTTTGGACCCCACCTCAGAACGAAACCCCCCCTCGACCCCCCATCTGAGGAAACCCCCCCTACCCCCCTCCCCCCAGGTCGGCCCGGAGCTGTTACATGTATGGTTACCCCCTGCTGGAAAGGCCAAACTCCCCCTCACCCCCCCCCCCCGAGACAGGTTAAGGGACCCCCTCCCCCGACCAAAAAAATATAAGTACTAGTAGTGGCTCCAGTATTAACAAACTGGGTCAGAAATCACTAATTTTTAGCCTAAAATTCACTTGAAAGAAGCCTTTTGAGCAGCCGAATTTGGCGATGCCCACACTGCTGATATTTAGAAAAATCAAGGTAGTTTTGGAAGTTTTTTGTCATTGTTTGCTTGTTTTCAGCTTTTATAACGCTATTTGGCGAGCTTAAAATGGCGATTTTTGGCATCTTTTGCGAAAATGAAAAAACGTGCTAAAAACGAATTTCTAGGCGTTTCGGAGCCTTTCGAAGATTTGCCCCCCACCTGGGCGAAACCCCCCCCTCGACCATACATGTAACAGCTCCGGGCCGACCTGGGGGAGGGGGTAGGGGGGTTTCCTCAGGTGGGGGGTCGAGGGGGGTTTCGCCCAGGTGGGGGGTCCCAAATTTCAAAAAGCTCCAAAACGCCTAGAAATGCGTTTTTAGCACGTTTTTTCAGTAAGGACGCTAAAAATCGCTATTTTAGCTGCCAAATAGCGTTTTAAAGCTAAAAACAAGCAAAAAATGACAAAAAAGAGCTTCCAAGAACACCGATTTTTCTTAAATATCAGCAGTGGAAACGCCAAATTCGGTTTCCAAAAGGCTTTTCAAGTGAATTTTAGGCTAAAAATTAGTGATTTCTGACCCAGTTTGTTAATACTGGAGCCACTACCACCACTTGTATTTTTTGGTCGGGGGAGGGGTCCCCTAACCTGTCTCGGGGGGGGGGGTGAGGGGGGTGGGGGGTTTGGCCTTTCCAGGAGGGGGGTAACCCCCCAAACCCCCTAGTACATGTATGCCCTCGACCCCCCACCTGAGGAAAAAACCCCCCCCCCAGGTCGGCCCGGAGCTGTTACATGTATGCCGAACATGTGTGCCGCCGGCTAGTAGTGAAGGCAGCTAAGGAAGGGCAGTATGTGCATACATGTAACAGGGGGGGTCTGGGGGGGTCTGCCCCCCCCCCGTCTTAGGCCAGACCCCCCGGTTGGGGACCCCCCCCCCCCCGAGACGATTTCACCCCCCCCCCCCCGATTTTTCTGGCAAGTAAATTTTCGAGCAAATTTTTGCAATTTTTTACACTTTCACACACAAAAATTGCCAAAATCGCCTGCAAAACAGCACTTTTCAGCTGTATTTCAGCCCAAATTAGCGATTTTTGGCTATTTTTAGGCCAAAAATTGCGATTTTTCTCGATTTTTGAGCGTTTTTTAGTGCCCACCCCCTCCCCCAAAATTTTGGCTCAGACCCCCCCGGCCGGCGCCAGACCCCCCCCAACCCCCCTCCCCCCATCGGCGGATGACCTGTTACATGTATGAGTATGTGGGTGTGCGTGATGGGCCCGCAGTGTGGCCTAAGGCAGGGGCTACGACGGCCACGCCCGGACAATCCATTTATCCATCCTACAGACCTGTTCGGGCCTGATTGGATTGGTCTCGGCCAATCCGGTCCGTGCGTGTCTCTAAGGTGTGTGTGTGTGTGTGTGTGTATTTGTACATACGTATTTGAGATGATTTTTTAACCGTTTGTAAATTGGTGAAACAGACCCCCTGGGCGGTTATTTGAAAAGCCTTTCCTTATAAGCCCCCCATGAGCAAAAAGGTAGTGATGTAAAGGACAATTCATCCACTCTCGCAAAACCAACCAGGTGGTTCTTTCAGGTCCCAATCAATCACTATTGGGTATTGGGGCACAAATGTGGTATCCAAACCATGTTCGCACTCTAGTCAAAGCTGCAACTAAGGCAAGGCCCTCAGCACCCTTTTGCGCACGTCTGCCTGATCGGTGAATCAGTGCTTGAGAATGTACACACGAACTAGGCACAAGAAAGAGCACCAGCCGGTCACTTACGAATGTCAAACTCTCCGTCGCAGTCAGCTTCCATGCAGTGCACCGAACCCTTGGCTTGTGCGTAGATGGTCTCTCGGACGTGTCCCAGTACACAGTGCGTGCAGAAGATGTGGCCAGCAGTGCAGGAACCGGACTCGGCTACCAGAGCCTCCTCCATGCAAATGGCGCACTCGAACGCGTCACCCGGACTCGCTCGCACTGACGTCCGACGGCTGGCACCGGTCCTGTCTGCCATCTTGGCGCTACTCAGCTGAGCGTTAAGCCAGGTGGGCAAGTGGTCGGGCAGCGGCCGGTCCACACGAGCTCGTTTTATTATACTCAACCGCAATACGCGTGGAGAGCCGGCGTTGCCTGAAAACGGAACACAAGTATAAGTCTGCTCTGCTTTGTAGCCAGAAGAATTGGGCAGAAATTAACGCAACACCTAAATGACCGATAAAAAATCGAATGCCAGTGAAGCTAACAGTTTATAAACCAGTCTATGTAAACCAGTCTACGAATGTTTAGGATTTCAAAATTCCACCCTCCCAGTAGTACCGGGGGTGACTCTGGGTAGCGATCGACCGGAACCAAAATTTTCGCCGGAACCGGAACCGGAACCGGAACCACCCAGTTCCGGCCGGAACCGGAACCGGAACCGGAACTTTTTCAATATTTGGTCCAAAATTTATAGAAACGTATTTGTAGGCACGTCGTGTACAAATTCCTGTTATAAACATCAGCAGAAGTTCAAATCAACAACAGAATACAGACTTTTCAATAACAGTAGTCAAGAGCACGCAAATTGTGCTTCAGAAAGAGAAGCTTTTCAACATTTTCAGGTTTCAGCTTTGATCTGTCACCTTCGGAGATGTTTTTAGCTGCCTTAAAGGCACAGTTGTTAAAAAAAATTTTTTTTGAAGGCCAAAAATTTTTGCTTTTTTTTAAAAAATTAAAAAAAAATTTTTTTTTTTAAAATCGTCTTACATGGGTCCAGCATGCTAGTACAGATACTTACAACAAATTTTCCACTTTTGCACCTTAAGTCAGTTGAGAAACCTGTTCGAAAACGACAATACAGCTCTAAACACTGCCTGTAACTGCATAATTTCACCGAAAATTGTCTTTAGAGGCACTTCTAATGATGCATAACATGGAAAACTGCATAATTTCTCCCCATTCATGCAAATTCTACTGCCCCCACTGAGCTGCGCACTTTATTAAACAGACGCAATCATACTTGATGTAACTGAATATCCATCGAAAATAGTGAATGAAAAAGTTCCGGTTCCGGTACCCTTTTTCACCGGAACCGGACCGGAACCGGAACCGCCAGTTCCGGCCGGAACCGGAACCGGAACCGGAATTCCGGTCGATCGCTAACTCTGGGGAGCAAATTTTGCACCCCAGAATTACGACGTCCAAAAATTTGCTCCCCACAGTCACCCCCGGTACTACTCCTCCCTCAGCCGAAATACTACCGTAGTCACGTCTGGATACAGACATGTACCACGCACTATATGTATGACATACATAGATGCGTTCGAAATGGCACCGAAACCGGATTTGTTGCGAGTTGTAAGAGACAGAACGAAACTCACGATCAGCGTTTGCGATGCGCAACAAAGTGTTTCCAGTACTATCTTTGCGTGGAAGCTGATAATCGTCCATAACCTCCTTAATGGCATCTGCGGCGCCTAGAAAATTGTAGTTGAACTCTTTTAACACAGACTTTATGCACAATATTCCCAGCTGAAAATAGACGCCATACACAGTTGTGCATGCAAACTGAAAATACTGCCGTACTCTGGGGTACTTGTTGGCCAGCAGATTAATCATCCAGTCAGCTTCCTCTGTTCCTGCTACGGCGCACTGCTCTAAAGGATCGCCGCTACGGTCGACACGCTATAAAACTCAGTCATCACTCCTTGCATGCAGACACGAACAATTGGGCGACTCAGTTGAGCTCTCACCTAGCCCTATTTGGTGGTACAGAATTTTGCATAGAAAACCATCTTGGTTTAGGTCAACTCCATAAGACAAACTGTACATGCACCGATGGAAATGGAGGGGTATGGCCTGCAGTCCGGGGCATACATATAATAGGTTAGGGCATACATGTACTAGGGGGGGTTTGGGGGGGTTCCCCCCCCCTGCTGGAAAGGCCAAACCCCCCCCCCCTCACCCCCACCCCGAGACAGGTTAAGGGACCCCTCCCCCGACCAAAAAATACAAGTACTAGTAGTGGCTCCAGTATTAGCAAACTGGGTCAGAAATCACTAATTTTTAGCCTAAAATTCACTTGAAAAGCCTTTGGAAACCGAATTTCGCGTTTCCACTGCTGATATTTAAGAAAAATCGGTGTTTTTGGAAGCTCTTTTTGTCATTTTTTGCTTGTTTTTAGCTTTAAAACGCTATTTGGCAGCTTAAAATAGCGATTTTTAGCGTCCTTACTGAAAAAACGTGCTAAAAACGCATTTCTAGGCGTTTTGGAGCTTTTTGAAATTTGGGACCCCCCACCTGGGCGAAACCCCCCCTCGCCCCCCCACCTGAGGAAAAAAACCCCCCTACCCCCCTCCCCCCAGGTCGGCCCGGAGCTGTTACATGTATGGGTTAGGGCCGGCCTGAGAGAAGCGGTTTCTGTCAGGTTAGAGTCGGGGGTTTCGTTGAGAGGGGGTCCAAAATTTCGACAAGCTCCAAAACGCCTGGAAATGCTTTTTAGCGCGTTTTTTTCGGTAAGAAGGCTAAAAATCATTAATTTAAGCTGCTAGATAGGGTTTTAGAGCTAAAAACAAGAAAAAATGATAAAAAGGACCATACATGTAACAGGTCATCCGCCGAGGGGGGGAGGGGGGGTGGGGGTCTGGCGCCGGCCGGGGGGGTCTGAGCCAAAATTTTGGGAGGGGGTAGGGCACTAAAAAACGCTCAAAAATCGAAAAAATCGCAAAAATGGCTAAAAATCGCCAAAAATCGGTAATTTGGGCTGAAATACAGCTAAAAAGTGCTGTTTTGCAGTCGATTTTTGCAAATTTTTTGTGTGAAATTGTAAAAAATTGCAAAAATTCACTTGCCAGAAAAATCGGAGGGGGGGGGGTCGGTGAAATCGTTTGGGGGGCCATCCGGGGGGGGTCTGGCCTAAGTCGGGTGGGGGGGAGACCCCCCAAACCCCCTGTTACATGTATGAAAAGGACTTCTAAAACACTGACTTCTTTAAAATATATGCAGTGGAAACACCAAATACGGTTTCCAAGGCTTTTTAACGGATTTTAAGCTAAAAATTAGTGATTTCTGAGCTAGTTTATTAGTACTGGTGCCGCTACCAGTACTCATAGTACTCATACATGAAACTGCCCCACCCGACTTAGCCAAGACCCCATACATGGGCCGCGGGGGGTTGCCCACCCCCAACTTGGGCTCGACCCCCCCAAACGACCCCACCCACCCACCTAAAGCCGACTTTTGTTCCTGACCCCACCCATCAAAATCACCGCGACCCCCACCCAAACCGGCAGGCCCATCCCCAAATTTTCGGATTTTTACTACCCCCAACCCATTTTCCGGCCCATGTATGCAAGACCCCCAAGACGATTTTATGACAAGTAATTTGTAGAGCAAATTTTTGCGATTTTTTACAATTTCACTCACAAAAATGGCCAAAATCGCCCGTAAAACAGCACTTTTTGTTTTTATATGTATGTATTTGAGGCCAAATTTGCGATTTTTGACGATTTTTACCCAAAAATACGTTTTTTTGAGCCTAACCCCATTCTAGAATTTAGGTTCGACCCCCGGCCTGCACCAGACCCCCATAATTCCCTAACAAGACATTTTTCAATTCAAAGCATAATAGTCTGGCACTTAATGCCGTTTATGGCATAGGCACCATAATATGGTACCGATACCTAGGCTAGTCATTCCATATATACGTAGTACCGTTACCATATATGGTACCCCCACGTTTGGGGACTGTGGTGGCACCATATACAGTATGGTACCCCGACACATGACCACCATAACGTATTTTGTGCCAGGACCATAAACGGCGTTAAGTGCCTGACTGTGATAGGTAAATTTAATAAGAGTCGAAGAAGCAAGAAGCTCATACCGAAAAGGCGCTTTCGTTGTGAGAAGAAGAATGATGGCAGTTGAGCGAGGACAATCTGCGACGCACCCTGACAGTCGGAACGCGAAATCGTTGAGGCTCGAGCATAACCTCGACGATGGCCTGCTCATTAATTCCCTCCAGCACACGCGCTTTGATCCAATCAGACTGTACAGTCGGGAACATCTCTATCTACAGACACAGAATACAGTGGTTGAACAGCAAAGCAAACCATCTAACCGGTTACCAACTGGTCGACTAGAGCACGTTTCTGTTCGTTCCAGTGGTGAACAGCTTGACCGCCTGCCGCTTCGTTCTGCATTATCGGAGCCACTATAACTACTGTGATGCGTTGGCTGGTGGTACGGATTTTATATACAGTATGCATTGTAGATAAAATATTTTCCATTTGTTTTTCGACCTTAACTAAACAACTGACTACATATTGTGCAAGTTTGGTACGTGAATGCCACCTGGTGGTGGTTTTGTGGCCTAAAAAACTTCTAATCAGGGTGGTCCACGGAAATTCCAATTTTTCAGGCAATTCAAAGAGTACGACTTTGAAACTTGTAGAAATGAGTGGTGTTGCCATTAAGCATAACATACTAAGCGGGCAACCCTGTAGCTGAAAGGGCACTAAAATTGGGGAATTTTAAAAACATGGCTAAAGATCATGGCATGGCATAAAACACAGATTTTAGCAGTAAGTTTGGTAAATAAATAAACCTGATATTTAAACTCTGTTCCACATCATAGGAACCTTCCTCATGGTGTTTTTCGGAACAAATAAAAATATTCAGAATCGTTGTTTCGCTGGTTATAAATGGAGAATGATTTCATTGAAATCCTGACTTATAGGCAATGGGAATATTTCTGTTACTAAAAATCCTGACGTGATACAGCAAAACGGTTATGATTTTTGAAATCAGCGTACCCAAATTAGTCTAAATCACTTCACACAATTCCAGTAAAAAATATTTTTTGAAATTTGTTGTTCAGTGTTATCGAAAGAAAAGTCACATTTAGCCATGTTTTTGAAATTCCCCAATTTTAGTGCCCTTTAAACAACAGGGCTGTCCACTCAGTATGTTATACCCAAAGGGCAACACCAATCATTACTGCAAGTTTCGAAAGCAGTAGTCTTTGAATGGCCTGAAAAATTGAAATTTCCGTCGACCCACCTGATTCTTCGTTTTTTGGGTCATAAAATCAGCGCCAGTTGGAATTCACGCTCTAAACCTACACAATACACTTCGCCAGTTGTTTTGTTAATTCTTGCTGAATAGTTAAGCCAAATTGATAAAGAACTGACCGAGAACAAACCGTTTGAGTGAAGGTCGAAAAAGCGATGGAATATTTTTTATCTAGCCAGGCCTAGCCTATACCGTACCGTAGTAGTCAACACAGGCCATGGACGACTAAAAAAACTGACTGTCCATTTAGTCGTCCATGCACAGGCAAAGGCTACCGTACGAGTGACCTAACACGTGAGTAAGAAATTAGCATATAAGTGAACTTACGTAACTAAGACACCTACTGGTACGTAGAAATCACTCACTCGCATTCACACGCACACACTCACGGACACTAATGTATGAAAAGACACTAATGACACTTGAAGAAGGTGTTGTATGTAAACAAAAACGATTCCCGGCCCATTCCCCCCCACCCGGCGCTGCCGCCGCGGGTTACTGTAATATTGCTGCATGTGAAATAACACAAAGCGCGCGAAGTTTAAACGACTTCACAGAGAAGTGGTAGTACAGTGGTGCCTCGTTAATATGGCCCTCGTTAATATGGTTCCCTCGATTATATGGCGAGCTGGCTGGTGTACCTATTCTTTCTTCTACAGTGGAAAACATAGTGATTTATGATCTGTTAATATGGCTATTTCGATAATATGGCCATTTGGACCTTGTCCCGATGTGGCCATATTGACGAGGCACCACTGTAAAAGCACTAAAACAGAACAGCTTAAATCTCCAAGTAGTTGCAATTTTTATAAATACCGATACCCGGTATGTCAATTATTTTCAGAATACCTGCCTGCAAGTGCAAACATGCCTCCCCTTTGCTGTTATCAGGTACGGTGCAACGGCAGCTCCAGTTCGGTTCCCAGTTACGTATTTACCGTCACCGACTTTTGGAGGCCTGGGTTGGGTCTGGGCCTGACAATTTTCCAAATATAAAAGTACCCCTAGGGGACGCATCGGTGTAGGAACGCTCCGGAGGGCCTGTTTTACGAACATAAAAATACCCCTAGGGGACGCATCGGTATAGGAACGCTCCGGAGGGCCTGTTTTAAAAACATAAAAATACCCCTAGGGGACGCATCGGTATAGGAACGCTCCGGAGGGCCTGTTTTAAAAACATAAAAATACCCCTAGGGGACGCATCAGTATAGGCACGCTCTGGAGGGCCTGTTTTCCAAACATAAAAGTACCCCTAGGGGACGCATCGGTGTAGGAACGCTCCGGAGGGCCTGTTTTACGAACATAAAAATACCCCTAGGGGACGCATCGGTATAGGAACGCTCCGGAGGGCCTGTTTTAAAAACATAAAAATACCCCTAGGGGACGCATCGGTATAGGAACGCTCCGGAGGGCCTGTTTTAAAAACATAAAAATACCCCTAGGGGACGCATCGGTATAGGAACGCTCCGGAGGGCCTGTTTTAAAAACATAAAAATACCCCTAGGGGACGCATCGGTATAGGAACGCTCCAGAGGCCCTGTTTTTAAAACATAAAAATACCCCTAGAGGGACGCATCAGTATAGGAACGCTCCGGAGGACCTGTTTTAGAAACATAAAAGAACTCCTAGAGACGCATTTTCCAAATAGAAAATCATTTCTGACCTCTCAAAACTCTCGGCGGAGGGGAAGAAAAATTTATTTTCACACCAAACATAGAGTAGATAGCGCATACCGTAATCCGGCTGCGGCGGCGCCGAGTGGGGGGGAATGGGCCTCCTCCCAACAAGAACGGCGCGTATACAAACATAGAGATCTAGATACACATGGAGCGATCACTTTATTTTTCACTGTTACCCATTATAGGCCAAGCGCAAAATCAATGCTAAGGACGAAGGCCAAAGTGACAAGTTTTAACGTACATCAAACATGATAAATAATAAATGACAAACATGATAAACGTTTTAACATGATAAATTGACAGAAACACCAATATAGAAGTTGTTAACGCAAGCTCTAACATTCTGAACTGTAATTCATGACCAGAATACAGTAATGCGAATACTAAAGCAGTATATGAACCGTACAGTAACTTATCACACTCACCAATATACACAACCATTCTGCCGTTACTTAGTTGCAGAATGGCATAGAACCACTGAGCTGACTCAACAGGGTTTTAACTTAGCAATCTTAGCCTGAGCACTTGGTTTTGTGGAACTAGAAGTTAGGCTTTTCACAAGGCATTTACAGTTAAAAAACTTCGTTACCAGCCAGACTATGGGTAAAGTGATGATTATTGATACAGCGAAGCTCAGTCTCCAAAATATCCTGAATCTGGGAATCCTGCCCCAACAGACGCATCACAACCTCAACGAACAGCTGGCGGTGAGCTTCATTGAACAGAAACCGTTTCTTGAGATCTTCTTCTCATTCTCAAGCAGTTGGCGGAGACAAATACATCTAACAATTCCCTCCGGAGAGCTGTCGGTCGGTACCAACCAAAGCGGGACTCGATAAGATCAGAAGAAAACATCACGTAAGCGTAGCCCAACTCATCAAGGCAGTATCTGAAATTTTTCAAGCATAACGTTCATTTTTACATCTTAGAGCATAAACGTGCATGTATTTTTATTTTTAGCAAGGATGTAGTGCATCCTGAAATTTTGGATGTGACTCAACCCACGATCGGTGTTAAAAGTACTAACCATACATGTAACACGGGCGGGACGTTTCACCAACCCCTCCAATTTTTCTCTAAAGAAATTGCTAAAATTGCCTGACCGAAACTGTCTTCAGCGGTATTTGAACTTAAATTTACGACTTTCGGCCGATAATTGTGATTTTTGAACTGAAAAACTGAACTGAAACAGAAAACCTGCACAGTTTCCTTTCAAAATCATCTTTCCCTGATCTCTAGGACACATACAGTATATAAGCACAGTAGGGACCAGAATATAAATTTCGATCACAAGAAAACGAAAACCAAAAGGGGATCAGGTGTAGTAGCTGGAGGGGGAATCAGCAACCAATCCCAAACAGAGGGTGGTCGGCAAAATCGTCTCGGGGGGAGGGGTCCCCATCCGGGGGGGGGGGGGGTCTGGCCTAAGCCGGGTGGGGGCAGACCCCCCTGTTACATGTAAGTTACATACTGTCATTTGAAAAGTTTTGTTTAAATTTTATCATAATGGTACTTCTAACTGAATCACATACTGTCGTTTGAAAATTTTCTACAAAGTTACAGCCATACATGGGCCAGGGGGTAAGGGGGTTTACCCCCCTCGCCGGCCCATACCCCTCCCCCAGCCCCCTCCCAGAGGGAGAAAATTTTCGCTTATATAAGTATTTAAGGCAATATAGGCGTTTTTGGGCTTAAATACAAAAAACACCCTATCTTCAAAAGGTCATGGGTCAACTTCAGGAGTAGGTGGACAAATCCACCTATTCTTACGTTGAAGCCTATAACAAGCTAATGTAACGCTCAAATTTTCAAACATACCACTGATTCGCTCGTTGCGCAATAAATTCGACCAAAATCGAAAAATTGGATCGAAAATAACTCAAAAACCAAACGCTACAGAAAAAGCAAAAACACCATCAGATTCCCCGCAAAATGGTGAACATTTTTATATAAAAGATAAATCCAAAACACCAAAAGAACATGTAAAAAATCGAAAAACTGCAAAAAAAAAACGATCCTGTCCCGCGAAGAAAACCTTTCTCAAGTCGTCAATTCAAAACCAATGAATGGATTTCCCTGCAAATTTCAGAAAACATACAACCCAACAAGCTCTACAACTTCTGCAGAAACCAGCCAGATCGGTTCACACACGCAAATGTTACAGCTAGATAAATTCGGAAAAAATACAAAACTACCCTATGTTCAAACAGCCATAGCTCATGTTCAGGAGTAGGTGGACAATTCCACCAATTCTTGCATTGAAGACCCTAACAAGCTAATGTAATCGTGAAATTTTCAAAGATACCACTAATTCCCTCGTTGCTCCATTAGTTGCGCAAAAACTGAAAAATTGCATCGAAAATAACTCAAAAACTAAAATGACTACACAAAAACTAAAAACATAACAAACCCCCGTGAAGCGCAAACGCGCTTCCCCTGATTATTATCGTGATCTGTATGTCTAATAAACGTTATAGTAGTTTTCTCTGCTAGTAATTTTGACAGCTGCTACATTGTATGTAATCACTGAAAACAATAATCAGTTGGACGTGTCTGTTGTAGCGTGCGAGGGACAAAGAGAATGGTGTTTATTGTCTAGTAAGTGAATGTCATAAATAATGCTCATGTATGGTCAGTAAATCACTCAGTGCGCTTGGAGCGGGCCTTGACGTGTACATCGTAAGCGATAAGAAATTTGACGACCCGTTTATCGAAAGCCAGTTGTTCCTCTTCCAAGAAGTGTTCCAGTATAGCTCGATGTACGTATAAATAGTGCAATTCCGACTGGACGCAGTGAAGTCGCTGGTCTCTGAGCTGGCGCAGCAGTTTCGGGCCTTGCAATGGTTCGTTGCACTTCAGTTTCTCCAAGCCCAAGGCTATGGCCGTGAACGCTCCAGTGCGGCCGACACCGGCAGTGCAGTGCACAACCACCGGTCTCATAGTGGACGGCAATTCGACACGTTTGATCAGCTCCAACACAGCCACTGAACTCTCCGGCACTCCTCTGTCAGGCCAAGCCGGCCATAAATAGTGAATCATCTGTTGACTGTGCCCTCCTCTGCTTACGGTCAGATTGGTGATGTACAGAGACAAACGGTCTTTCAACGGCTCGCACAGCACCCCCGTATTGGTGACGGTTATGTCGGCTGTAATCTTCTTCACCTCGCCCGCCACCCGCGGCCAGTACTCGGCGCACTTGCGACGGCTCCTATCTGAGGTCTCGCACAACATCACCACCACTGCCGTCTTTTCCTGAATACCTGCACTCACAGCACTACACTCTACCACACGGGTACCTACCTGAATAATCATGCGCCAAAAATCGGGCACTGTCCGTTCCAGAGGGCCCTGCGTACAAATGAATTTCTGATTGATCCCTTTCACGTAGGAAGCGTGGATGTAGTCACTGCTGCCGCTAGTAAGTTTCACTCGGGTCTCGTCGGTCAACATAACGTCTGCAACAAACTGCTTACTGTCTGCAGTCGGTTGTCAACGTACCTTTGTATCTGTTTTTGGACATGTGGTCAAAGAATGACTTGATCGTCTGATTGTCAGGGGCGTAGCGTTTGAGCGCACCGAATTCTTCTCGTAACGGTCGCAGGCCCTTGCGCAAAGTCTGGTCGCAGAAGGTCTTCGATTGAGCGTTGAGTGTGTGTGACCGGGCGGCGCTCTGTTCTGGAAGGTCTTCGTCCTTAACGTCAGTGCTCTCGTCCGTGTCTCTCCGATTTCTGGCCCATCGTTGCAACTTGCTCTCTTTCTCTCCTCAAACATCCTATGTACATAGGTGGCTGCATAGAACACATCTACCTGACATAGGCTCGGCCACTGTAGATAACGACTTGACCCCAACCATACTCTTGTCCTCTTCTGGCACCGGTGGGCCCTCGTCCTCCGAGCTGCTGCTGCGGCTCTTGGGGTCGCCTCTGCTCTGTTCCTTTTGCTTCTTACTGCTCTCAGCCTTACCACTCCCTCTCTTCATACTCATACCGCACACTACACAAACAACGTTAGTACAGTACAATACACAAAACAATGATAGGTCGGAAACAATCAACGTAGGTATCTATAGGCACACGAGGTGTTCAGGTAAATGGAAAGTGGCGAAAATCTATCACCAGCGCTGCAAGCATGAAAGAGCTGCTGAAGTTGCATTTTCTCTCTCAAAGTAGATCCCTCATTGGCATATAAAAGTCATAGAAATACTTTGAGTAGGTATTGTACGTGTCGAAGCAGGACAACGGGCAGTCGGGCAGAGTTTTACTGTAGTTTATTAATTAAGGCCAGCCGGCCCTACGATCAGACCTGCACGGTCCATTTCGTTACCCCTGATATCGTCATCTCGGACGTTTGCCCTTCTTTCACTGCCAAGCCACTCAAGCCATGCTGTTGGGCGCCAGGTACTAAGAGAGTGCCTGGCGTGGTGACGTCATGGTGCTGACAGCTCCCAGCGGCCGCCCGGCCGAGGAGGAGTAAACCGGTATAGGCCGTAATGCTGGTTTCTCAGACGGCTCCTGACGTCGTTGATCTTCCCTCCAACGCGGCATGCTTTTAGGAGCGGCTTTCGGTGCAACGGCAGATCCAGTTGGTTCCCATTTTACCTACTCACTGTAACCAGTTTTCGGTGGCCTGGGTGGAGCCTTGTGCCGACGACCAACTCTTTGCAGCAAGAAACTTGCCACGCCGAGAGGATGAACCACTACAACCACTAGGGATGCAGCGGCCGCCGTGACTCAGAGGCAGCGAGCTACCCACTGAGCCACTGACGCGGCCCACCAGATGCCTCTTTTACCTAGACTCTCGTCACTGATTCTCTCCTTTTATATAGTGCCCTTTTATTGGTATCAAGTAACTGAATAAACATACAACATATACCCTATAAATACTGAAAGATGTGTATATAACCCACTCATCTACTCTGTATCAGTCAAGCACTTAACGCCGTTTATGGTACCGACACCATATAAGGTGCCGGTACCATAGGGTAAGCCGGGGTAATTCGGCACACCATTTTCATTGTTTCAAAAATATCTCGGCCCAACTTAGCAGCAGTAACCTGGTTTTCGGTCCGGAATTTTTCAATTTTTCTTAGTTACGCTGTGCAAAACAAAAGGTTTGAAGCCATTGCGACCATTCTACAACTAATGGCGAGCGATTCCTTTTCGATTTTATGCATGTGCCGAATTACCCCACCGGTGGGGCAATTCGGCACAACGCAGAAAATTTGATCTTGAAGCCTAACACCCCCATCTGAAGGAATGCTACGACTAGATCCACTTCATCCAAGTCTGTCGTGCAATTTTTGCCAGCATTCTTCAGTTGTAGCGGCTTTTACAGCTTTCTAAACGTTGAGATTAAATGATCTTACTTTAGATTATTAAATGCTATACTAACTGTATAGTATGTCTGCACAAAAGCTAGCTCACAGGCAATTAGGTCATATTACTATGTTTTGTGATTTTTATATTTTGTTGACGAATTTCGCTTTCTACATTGTATTGC